>CALNHX010001591.1:0-216509 GCA_940337035.1 Agriotes lineatus | reverse complement strand
ATATTTAGTTAAGGGACGTATTATTCCTATTCGACCTGTGCATGCTTTGTTTCAGATAGCGCCTTTTACAGTGTAAAGATTGGTGTACGGCGAGACGTGAGAGATCAGAGCGTGCAGGTAGGTCCAGTGATTGCGCAGTCTCGGCCAAAGAGTCCCAATATTACCATTCCAGTACGAAATTGTTATTTGAGCTTGCAGCTCATGAGAATTCTTATCGACGGAGTGTCTTGAATGCTTCGCTCCCGTTTAACCGCCCAGGCCCGGTTATTCGAGTTAAGACAGGCTTGGTGGCGCCCTCATAATTTTGACGTACCCTAATATATGCCTCGACACGCTTGCCCAGAACGTATCGTGTGACTCACGCCCAACTCCCTGAGCGTTCCAGCCGTGGCCTTTAGCCTGTTTCTAGCAAATCTCAGGGCAAGTGTGCGAGTTTTCCACGACTGATTCCGTGGTGCGATGCTCACCTTGGGTGGGTGTCGTAAAGTTGTTTTAATGCCGTAACAACATAATAAACAAACTTCTGGCTTCTAGTGTTAAAACGTGGTCTAGAGATTAATATAGCGCCCCAACCGTTATATTTCACCTTAAAAATGTGTTAATATGCACAGTTAACAGCTGCATCTATCGCTTTCTGTGAAGTTTTTAGGTGCCAAACACACTCTCTAAGACACATTAGGAATAATGTTCTGGCTCTTTAGTGTTAAAACGTCGTCTAGAGATTATTATAGCGTCCCAAAAATTATATTTCTACCTTGAAAATCGTTGCTCGGTGCATGAGACAATTCGAGGTGTTAATATGCACAGTTTACGACTCCGGGGAAGCAGTTTTATCAATTCTTCGATGTCATGTAGATATACCAGACAAGAATGTAGAGATGAATTGAAAATCCAATGCAGAAGCTGGTCAGGCTAGCATCTATCGTTTTCTGTGGGTTTTTAGATGCCAAGGACACCATCTAAGCCACATTAGGAATAAAGTTCTGGCTCTTTAGTGTTAAAACGTCGTCTAGAGGTTATTATAGCATCCCAAACTTTATATTTCCACCTTGATAATTGATACTCGGTGCATGAGACAATTTGAAGTGTTAATATGCACAGTTTACAACTCCGGGGAAGCAGGTTTACCAATTCGTCGACGTCTTGTAATTATACCAGACGAGTATGTAGCGACGAATGGAAATTCTGATGCAGAAGCTGCACAGGCTAGCGTTTATCGCTTTCTGTAGTGTCCTTATGTGCTAAAAACATTCTCTGAGGCACATTAGAATCAAGTTTCTTTCTCTGTAGTGTTGAAACATCGTCTAGAGGTTATGTTGGCATTCCAAACTTTATATTTCCACCTTGAAAATTGCGATTCGGTGCATGAGGCAATTAGGGCTGTTAATATTCACGGTTTACAACCCCGGGCAAGCAGTTTTAACAATTCTTTGACGTCTTGTAATTACACCAGACGAGTATGTAATGACGAAAGAAAAATCCCATGCACAAGCAGCTCAGGCTAGCATCTATCGCTTTCTGTGGGGTTTTTAGGTGCCAAACACGCTCTCTAAGACACATAGGAATACATTTCTGGCTGTTTAGTGTTAAAACGTCGTCTAGAGGTTATTATAGCGTCCCAAACATTATATTTCTACCTTGAAAATCGTTACTCGGTGCATGTGACAATTCGGGGTGTAAATCTGAACAGTTTACAAATGCGGGGAAGCAGTTTTATCAATTCTTCGAAGTCATGTAGATATACGAGACAAGTATGTAGAGATCAATTAAAAATCCAATGCAGAAGCTGCTCAGGCTAGCATCTATCGCTTTCTGTAGGGTTTTTAGGTGCCAAACACCCTCTCTAAGACACATAAGGAATAAAGTTCTGGCTCTTTAGTGTTAAAACGTCGTCTAGAGGTTATTATAGCGTCCCAAACATTATATTTCTACCTTGAAAATCGTTGCTCGGTGCATGAGACAGCTCGACGTGTTAATATGCACAGTTTACGACTCCGGGGAAGCAGATTTATCAATTCTTCGACGTCATGTAGATATACGAGACAAGTATGTAGTGATGAATTAAAAATCCAATGCAGAAGCTGCTCAGGCTAGCATCTATCGCTTTCTGTGGGGTTTTTAGGTGCTAAACACACTCTCTAAGCCACATTAGGAATAAAGTTCTGGTTCTTTATTGTTGAAACATCTTCTAGAGGATATTATAGCGTCCCAAACTTTATATTTCTACCTTGAAAATTGTTGCTCGGTGCGTTAACCAATTAGGGATGATAATAAACACAGTTTACAACTAAGGAATAGCAGGTTTACCAATTCTTCGGCGTCTTGTAATTATACCAGACGAATATGTAGTGACGACGACTTGAAAAACCAATGCAGAAGCTGCTCAGGCTAGCGTTTATCGCTTTCTGTGGTGTTTTTATGTGCTAAAAACACTCTCTAAGGCACATTAGAATCAAAGTTATTTCTCTTTAGTGTTAAAACATCGGCTAGAGGTTATGATAGCATCCCAAACTTTATATTTCCACCTTGAAAATTGCTAATCGGTGCATGAGGCAATTAGAACTGTTAATATTCACGGTTTAAAACTCCGGGCAAGCAGTTTTAACAATTCTTTAACGTCTTGTAATTACACCAGACGAGTATGTAGTGACGAAAGGAAAATGCAATGCAGAAGCTGTTCAGGCTAGCGTCTATCGCATTCTGTAGTGTCTTTATGTGCTAAGCACATCCTCTAAAACACATAACAAACTTCTGGCTTCTAGTGTTAAAACGTGATTTAGAGATTAATATAGCGCCTAAACCTTTATATTTCACCCTGAATATTGTTACTCGGTGCAAGTGGCAATTAGGGGTGTTAATATTCACATTTTACCACTCCGCGGAAGCAGTTTTAGCAATTCTTCGACGTGTTGTCGATAGACGCTCACCTGAGCTGCTTCAGCATTAAATTTTCCATTCGTCAGTACCTACTCGTTTGTATTAGTTACAAGACGACGAAGAATTGCTAAAACTGCTTATCCGTATTTGTACTTTGTACATATTAACACCGCTAATTGCCTCATGCACCGGGTAGCAATTTTCAAGATAGAAATATAAAGTTTTGGACGCTATCCTTACCTCTAGATGACGTTTTAACATTAAACAGACGGAACTTTGATCCTAATGTGTCTTAGAGAGTGTCTTTAGCACATAAAGAGACCGCAGAAAGCGATAGACGTTAGCTTGAGTAGCTTCCGCATTATATTTTCCATTCCTCCAGTATATACTCGTTTGTAATTATTACAAGACGTCAAAGAATTGCTAAAGCTGCTTATCCGTAGTTGCACTATGTACATATTAACACCCCTAATTGCCTCATGCACCGAGTAGCAATTTTCAAAATAGAAATATAAAGTTTGGGACGCCGTCATAACCTCTAGACGACGTTTTAACACTAAAGAAACAGAACTTTGATTCTAACGTGTCTTAGAGAGTGTGTTTAGCACATAAAGAGACCGCAGAAAGCGATAGACGTTAGCTTGAGCAGCTTCAGCATTGGATCTTCCATTCGTCAATACATACTTGTCTGGAATAATTACAAGACGTCGAAGAATTGCTAAAACCGCTTCCCGTTAGTTGTACACTGAGCATATTAATACCCCTAATTGTCTCATGCAGCGAGTAAGAATTTTCAAGGTGGAAATATAACGTATGAGACGCTATGATAACCTCTAGCCGACGTTTTAACACTAAATAGACTAAACTTTGATCCTAATGTGTCTATAGAGTGTTTTTAGCACATAAAAACACCGCAAAAAGCGATAGACGTTAGCCTGAGCTGCTTCAGCATTATATTTCCATTCGGCCAGGACATACTCGGTTGTAATTATTACAAGACGTCGAAGAATTGCTAAAGCTGCTTATTCGTAGTTGTACTTTGTACAGATTAACACCCCTAATTGCATCATGCACCGGGTAGCAATTTTCAAGATAGATATAAACCGTATGGGACGCTATGATAACCTCTAGACGACGTTTTAACACTAAAGAGACTGAACGTTGATCCTATTGTGTCTTAGAGAGTGTTTTTAGCACATAAAAACACCGCAGAAAGCGATAGACGTTAGCCTGAGCAGCTTCAGGATTATATTTTCTATTCCTCCAGTACACACTTGTTTGTAATTATTACAAGACGTCGAAGAATTGCTAAAGCTGCTTATCCGTAGTTGCACTTGGTACATATTAACACCCCTAATTGCCTCATGCACCGAGTAGCAATTTTCATAATAGAAATGTAAAGTTTGGGACGCCATCATAACCCCTAGACGACGTTTTAACGCTAAAGAGACAAAACTTTGATCCTAATGTGTCTATAGAGTGTTTTTAGCACATAAAAACACCGCAAAGATTGATAGACGTTAGCCTGAGCTGCTTCAGCATTATATTTTCCATTCGGCCAGGACATACTCGTTTGTAATTATTACAAGACGTCGAAGAATTGCTAAAGCTGCTTATCCGTAGTTGTACTTTCTACAGATTAACACCCCTAATTACCTCATGCACCGGGTAGCAATTTTCAAGATAGAAATATAACGTATGGGACGCTATGATAACCTCTAGACGACGTTCTAACACTAAAGAGACTGAACTTTGATCCTAATGTGTCTTAGAGAGTGTTTTTAGCAAATAAAAACACCGCAGAAAGCGATAGACGTTAGCCTGAGCAGCTTCAGGATTATATTTTCTATTCCTCCAGTACACACTTGTTTGTAATTATTACAAGACGTCGAAGAATTGCTAAAGCTGCTTATCCGTAGTTGTACTTTGTACAGATTAACACCCCTAATTGCCTCATGCACCGAGTAGCAATTTTCAAGATAGAAATATAAAGTTTGGGACGCCATCATTACCTCTAGACGACGTTTTAACACTAAAGAGACAGAACTTTGATCCTAATGTGTCTTAGAGAGTGTGTTTAGCACATAAAGAGACCGCAGAAAGCGATAGACGTTAGCTTGAGCAGCTTCAGCATTGGATTTTCCATTTGTCAATACCTACTTGTCTGGAATAATTACAAGACGTCGAAGAATTGCTAAAACCGCTTCCCGGTAGTTGTACACTGAGCATATTAATACCCCTAATTGTCTCATGCACCGAGTAAGAATTTTCAAGGTGGAAATATAACGTATGGGACGCTATGATAACCTCTAGCCGACGTTTTAACACTAAAGAGACTAAACTTTGATCCTAATTTGTCTATGGAGTGTTTTTAGCATATAAAAACACCGCAAAAAGCGATAGACGTTAGCCTGAGCAGCTTCAGCATTATATTTTTCATTCGGCCAGGACATACTCGTTTGTAATTATTACAAGACGTCGAAGAATTGCTAAAGCTGCTTATCCGTAGTTGTACTTTGTACAGATTAACACCCCTAATTACCTCATGCACCGGGTAGCAATTTTCAAGATAGAAATATAAAGTTTGGGACGCCATCATAACCTCTAGACGACGTTTTAACACTAAAGAGACAGAACTTTGAACATAATGTGTCCTTAGAGAGTGTGTTTAGCACATAAAGAGACCGCAGAAAGCATAGACGTTAGCTTGAGCAGCTTCAGCATTGGATATTCCATTTGTCAATACATACTTGTCTGGAATAATTACAAGAAGTCGAAGAATTGCTAAACCCGCTTCCCGGTAGTTATACACTGAGCATATTAATACCCCTAATTGTCTCATGCACCGAGTAAGAATATTCAAGCTGGAAATATAACGTATGGGACGCTATGATAACCTCTAGCCGACGTTTTAACACTAAAGAGACTAAACTTTGATCCTAATGTGTCTATGGAGTGTTTTTAGCACATAAATACACCGCAAAAAGCGATAGACGTTAGCCTGAGCAGCTTCAGCATTATTTTTTCAATTCGGCCAGGACATACTCGTTTGTAATTATTACAAGACGTCGAAGAATTGCTAAAGCTGCTTATCCGTAGTTGTACTTTGTACAGCTTAACACCCCTAATTGCCACATGCACCGGGTAGCAATTTTCAAGATAAAAATATAAAGTTTGGGACGCTATGATAACCTCTAGACGACGTTTTAACATTAATGAGACAGAACTTTGATCCGAATGTGTCTTAGAGAGTGTGTTTAGCCCATAAAGAGACCGCAGAAAGCGATAGACGTTAGCTTGAGCAGCTTCAGCATTGGATTTTCCATTCGTCAATACTTACTCGTCTGGAATAATTACAAGACGTCGAAGAATTGCTAAAACCGCTTCCCGGTAGTTGTACACTGAGCATATTAATACCCCTAATTGTCTCATGCACCGAGTAAGAATTTTCAAGGTAGAAATATAACGTATGGGACGCTATGATAACCTCTAGACGACGTTTTAACACTAAAGAAACTAAACTTTGATCCTAATGTGTCTAGAGAGTGTTTTTAGCACATAAAAACACCGCAGAAAGCGATAGACGTTAGCCTGAGCTGCTTCAGCATTATATTTTCTATTCCTCCAGTACATACTCGTTTGTAATTATTACAAAACGTCGAAGAATTTCTAAAGCTGCTTATCTGTAGTTGTACTTTGTACAGATTAACACCCCTAATTGCCTCATGCACCGGGTAGCAATTTTCAAGATAGAAATATAACGTATGGGACGCTATGATAACCTCTAGACGACGTTCTAACACTAAAGAGACTGAACTTTGATCCTAATGGGTCTAGAGAGTGTTTTTAGCACATAAAAACACCGCAGAAAGCGATACCGTTAGCCTGAGCTGCTTCAGCATTACATTTTATATTCCTCCAGTACATACTCGCTTGTAATTATTACAAAACGTCGAAGAATTTCTAAAGCTGCTTATCCGTAGTTGTACTTTGTACAGATTAACACCCCTAATTGCCTCATGCACCGGGTAGCAATTTTCAAGATAGAAATATAACGTATGGGACGCTATGATAACCTCTAGACGACGTTCTAACACTAAAGAGACTGAACTTTGATCCTAATGTGTCTAGAGAGTGTTTTTATCACATAAAAACACCGCAGAAAGCGATACCGTTAGCCTGAGCAGCTTCAGCATTATATTTTCTATTCCTCCAGTACATACTCGTTTGTAATTATTACAAAACGTCGAAGAATTTCTAAAGCTGCTTATCCGTAGTTGTACTTTGTACAGATTAACACCCCTAATTGCCTCATGCACCGGGTAGCAATTTTCAAGATAGAAATATAACGTATGGGACGCTATGATAACCTCTAGACGACGTTCTAACACTAAAGAGACTGAACTTTGATCCTAATGTGTCTAGAGAGTGTTTTTAGCACATAAAAACACCGCAGAAAGCGATACCGTTAGCCTGAGCAGCTTCAGCATTATATTTTCTATTCCTCCAGTACATACTCGTTTGTAATTATTAGAAGACGTCGAAGAATTGCTAAAGCTGCTTATCCGTAGTTGTACTTTGTACAGATTAACACCCCTAATTGCCACATGCACCGGGTAGCAATTTTCAAGATAAAAATATAAAGTTTGGGACGCTATGATAACCTCTAGACGACGTTTTAACATTAAAGAAACTAAACTTTGATCCTAATGTGTCTAGAGAGTGTTTTTAGCACATAAAAACACCGCAGAATGCGATAGACGTTAGCCTGAGCTGCTTCAGCATTATATTTTCTATTCCTCCAGTACATACTCGTTTGTAATTATTCCAAAACGTCGAAGAATTTCTAAAGCTGCTTATCCGTAGTTGTACTTTGTACAGATTAACACCCCTAATTGTCTCATGCACCGGGTAGCAATTTTCAAGATAAAAATATAAAGTTTGGGACGCTATGATAACCTCTAGACGACGTTTTAACATTAATGAGACAGAACTTTGATCCGAATGTGTCTTAGAGAGTGTATTTAGCTCATAAAAAGACCGCAGAAAGCGGTAGACGTTATCTTGAGTAGCTTCCGCATTATATTTACCATTCCTCCAGTATATACTCGTTTGTAATTATTACAAGACGTCGATGAATTGCTAAAGCTGCTTATCCGTAGTTGCACTTTGTACATATTAACACCACTAATTGCCTCATGCACCGAGTAGCAATTTTCAAAATAGAAATATAAAGTTTGGGACGCTATGATAACCTTTAGACGACGTTTTAACATTAATGAGACAGAACTTTGAACCTAATGTGTCTTAGAGAGTGTGTTTAGCACATAAAGAGACCGCAGAAAGCGATAGACGTTAGCTTGAGCAGCTTCAGCATTGGATTTTCCATTCGTCAATACTTACTCGTCTGGAGTAATTACAAGACATCGAAGAATTGCTATAACCGCTTACTGCTAGTTGTACACTGAGCATATTAATACCCCTAATTGTCTCATGCACCGAGTAAGAATTTTCAAGGTGGAAATATAACGTATGGGAAGCTATGATAATCTCTAGACGATGTTTTAACACTAACGAGACTAAACTTTGATCCTAATGTGTCTAGCGAGTGTTTTTAGCACATAAAAACACCGCAAAAAGAGATAGACGTTAGCCTGAGTTGATTCAGCATTATATTTTCCATTCGGCCAAGACATACTCGTTTGTAATTATTACAAGACGTCGAAGAATTGCTAAAGCTGCTTATCCGTAGTTGTACTTTGTACAGATTAACACCCCTAATTGCCACATGCACCGGGTAGCAATTTTCAAGATAAAAATATAAAGTTTGAGACGCTATGATAACCTCTAGACGACGTTTTAACACTAAAGAGACAGAACTTTGATCCTAATGTGTCTAGAGAGTGTTTATAGCACAAAAAAACACGCAAAAAGGGATAGACGTTAGCCGGAGCTGATTCAGCATTATATTTTTCATTCGGCCAGAACATACTCGTTTGTAATTATTACAAGACGTCGAAGAATTGCTAAAGCTGCTTATCCGTAGTTGTACTTTGTACAGATTAACACCCCTAATTGCCACATACACCGGGTAGCAATTTTCAAGATAAAAACATAAAGTTTGGGACGCTATGATAACCTTTAGACGACGTTTTAACATTAATGAGACAGAACTTTGAACCTAATGTGTCTTAGAGAGTGTGTTTAGCCCATAAAGAGACCGCAGAAAGCGATAGACGTTAGCTTGAGCAGCTTCAGCATTGGATTTTCCATTCGTCAATACTTACTCGTCTGGAGTAATTACAAGACGTTGAAGAATTGCTAAAACCGCTTACCGCTAGTTGTACACTGAGCATATTAATACCCCTAATTGTCTCATGCACCGAGTAAGAATTTTCAAAGTGGAAATATAACGTATGGGAAGCTATGATAACCTCTAGACGACGTTTTAACACTAAAGAGACTAAACTTTGATCCTAATGTGTCTAGCGAGTGTTTTTAGCACATAAAAACACCGCAGAATGCGATAGACGTTAGCCTGAGCTGCTTCAGCATTATATTTTCTATTCCTCCAGTACATACTCGTTTGTAATTATTACAAAACGTCGAAGTATTTCTAAAGCTGCTTATCCGTAGTTGTACTTTGAACAGATTAACACCCCTAATTGCCTCATGCACCGGGTAGCAATTTTCAAGATAGAAATATAACGTATGGGACGCTATGATAACCTCTAGACGACGTTCTAACACTAAAGAGACTGAACTTTGATCCTAATGTGTCTAGAGAGTGTTTTTAGCACATAAAAACACCGCAGAAAGCGATACCGTTAGCCTGAGCAGCTTTAGCATTATATTTTCTATTCCTCCAGTACATACTCGTTTGTAATTATTACAAGACGTCGAAGAATTGCTAAAGCTGCTTATCCGTAGTTGTACTTTGTACATATTAACACCCCTAATTGCCTCATGCACCGGGTAGCAATTTTCAAGATAGAAATATAAAGTTTTGGACGCTATCATTACCTCTAGACGACGTTTTAACATTAAACAGACGGAACTTTGTTGCTAATGTGTCTTAGAGAGTGTATTTAGCACATAAAGAGACCGCAGAAAGCGATAGACGTTAGCTTGAGTAGCTTCCGCATTATATTTTCCATTCCTCCAGTATATACACGTTTGTAATTATTACAAGATGTCGAAGAATTGCTAAAGCTGCTTATCCGTAGTTGCACTTTGTACATATTAACACCACTAATTGCCTCATGCACCGAGTAGCAATTTTCAAAATAGAAATATAAAGTTTGGGACGCTATGATAACCTTTAGACAACGTTTTAACATTAATGAGACAGAACTTTGAACCTAATGTGTCTTAGAGAGTGTGTTTAGCCCACAAAGAGACCGCAGAAAGCGATAGACGTTAGCTTGAGCAGCTTCAGCATTGGATTTTCCATTCGTCAATACTTACTCGTCTGGAGTAATTACAAGACGTCGAAGAATTGCTAAAGCTGCTTATCCGTTGTTGTACTTTGTACAGATTAACACCCCTAATTGCCACATGCACTGGGTAGCAATTTTCAAGACAAAAATATAAAGTTTGGGACGCTATAATAACCTCTAGACGACGTTTTAACACTAAAGAGACAGAACTTTGATCCTAATGTGTCTAGAGAGTGTTTTTAGCACATAAAAACACCGCAAAAAGCAATAGACGTTAGCCTGAGCTGATTCAGCATTATATTTTCCATTCGGCCAGGACATACTCGTTTGTAATTATTACAAGACGTCGAAGAATTGCTAAAGCTGCTTATCCGTAGTTGTACTTTGTACAGATTAACACCCCTAATTGCCACATGCACCGGGTAGCAATTTTCAAGATAAAAATATAAAGTTTGGGACGCTATGATAACCTCTAGACGACGTTTTAACACTAAAGAAACTAAACTTTGATCCTAATGTGTCTAGAGAGTGTTTTTAGCACATAAAAACACCGCAGAAAGCGATAGACGTTAGCCTGAGCTGCTTCAGCATTATATTTTCTATTCCTCCAGTACATACTCGTTTGTAATTATTACAAAATGTCGAAGAATTTCTAAAGCTGCTTATCCGTAGTTGTACTTTGTACAGATTAACACCCCTAATTGTCTCATGCACCGGGTAGCAATTTTCAAGATAGAAATATAACGTATGGGACGCTATGATAACCTCTAGACGACGTTCTAACACTAAAGAGACTGAACTTTAATCCTAATGTGTCTAGAGAGTGTTTTTAGCACATAAAAACACCGCAGAAAGCGATACCGTTAGCCTGAGCAGCTTCAGCATTATATTTTCTATTCCTCCAGTACATACTCGTTTGTAATTATTACAAGACGTCGAAGAATTGCTAAAGCTGCTTATCCGTAGTTGTACTTTGTACATATTAACACCCCTAATTGCCTCATGCACCGGGTAGCAATTTTCAAGATAGAAATATAAAGTTTTGGACGCTATCATTACCTCTAGACGACGTTTTAACATTAAACAGACGGAACTTTGATCCTAATGTGTCTTAGAGAGTGTATTTAGCTCATAAAAAGACCGCAGAAAGCGGTAGACGTTATCTTGAGTAGCTTCCGCATTATATTTACCATTCCTCCAGTATATACTCGTTTGTAATTATTACAAGACGTCGAAGAATTGCTAAAGCTGCTTATCCGTAGTTGCACTTTGTACATATTAACACCACTAATTGCCTCATGCACCGAGTAGCAATTTTCAAAATAGAAATATAAAGTTTGGGACGCTATGATAACCTTTAGACGACGTTTTAACATTAATGAGACAGAACTTTGAACCTAATGTGTCTTAGAGAGTGTGTTTAGCACATAAAGAGACCGCAGAAAGCGATAGACGTTAGCTTGAGCAGCTTCAGCATTGGATTTTCCATTCGTCAATACTTACTCGTCTGGAGTAATTACAAGACGTCGAAGAATTGCTAAAACCGCTTACTGCTAGTTGTACACTGAGCATATTAATACCCCTAATTGTCTCATGCACCGAGTAAGAATTTTCAAGGTGGAAATATAACGTATGGGAAGCTATGATAATCTCTAGACGACGTTTTAACACTAAAGAGACTAAACTTTGATCCTAATGTGTCTAGCGAGTGTTTTTAGCACATAAAAACACCGCAAAAAGAGATAGACGTTAGCCTGAGTTGATTCAGCATTATATTTTCCATTCGGCCAAGACATACTCGTTTGTAATTATTACAAGACGTCGAAGAATTGCTAAAGCTGCTTATCCGTAGTTGTACTTTGTACAGATTAACACCCCTAATTGCCACATGCACCGGGTAGCAATTTTCAAGATAAAATATAAAGTTTGAGACGCAATGATAACCTCTAGACGACGTTTTAACACTAAAGAGACAGAACTTTGATCCTAATGTGTCTAGAGAGTGTTTATAGCACAGAAAAACACGCAAAAAGGGATAGACGTTAGCCGGAGCTGATTCAGCATTATATTTTTCATTCGGCCAGAACATACTCGTTTGTAATTATTACAAGACGTCGAAGAATTGCTAAAGCTGCTTATCCGTAGTTGTACTTTGTACAGATTAACACCCCTAATTGCCACATACACCGGGTAGCAATTTTCAAGATAAAAACATAAAGTTTGGGACGCTATGATAACCTTTAGACGACGTTTTAACATTAATGAGACAGAACTTTGAACCTAATGTGTCTTAGAGAGTGTGTTTAGCCCATAAAGAGACCGCAGAAAGCGATAGACGTTAGCTTGAGCAGCTTCAGCATTGGATTTTCCATTCGTCAATACTTACTCGTCTGGAGTAATTACAAGACGTTGAAGAATTGCTAAAACCGCTTACCGCTAGTTGTACACTGAGCATATTAATACCCCTAATTGTCTCATGCACCGAGTAAGAATTTTCAAAGTGGAAATATAACGTATGGGAAGCTATGATAACCTCTAGACGACGTTTTAACACTAAAGAGACTAAACTTTGATCCTAATGTGTCTAGCGAGTGTTTTTAGCACATAAAAACACCGCAGAATGCGATAGACGTTAGCCTGAGCTGCTTCAGCATTATATTTTCTATTCCTCCAGTACATACTCGTTTGTAATTATTACAAAACGTCGAAGTATTTCTAAAGCTGCTTATCCGTAGTTGTACTTTGTACAGATTAACACCCCTAATTGCCTCATGCACCGGGTAGCAATTTTCAAGATAGAAATATAACGTATGGGACGCTATGATAACCTCTAGACGACGTTCTAACACTAAAGAGACTGAACTTTGATCCTAATGTGTCTAGAGAGTGTTTTTAGCACATAAAAACACCGCAGAAAGCGATACCGTTAGCCTGAGCAGCTTTAGCATTATATTTTCTATTCCTCCAGTACATACTCGTTTGTAATTATTACAAGACGTCGAAGAATTGTTAAAGCTGCTTATCCGTAGTTGTACTTTGTACATATTAACACCCCTAATTGCCTCATGCACCGGGTAGCAATTTTCAAGATAGAAATATAAAGTTTTGGACGCTATCATTACCTCTAGACGACGTTTTAACATAAAACAGACGGAACTTTGATCCTAATGTGTCTTAGAGAGTGTATTTAGCACATAAAGAGACCGCAGAAAGCGATAGACGTTAGCTTGAGTAGCTTCCGCATTATATTTTCTATTCCTCCAGTATATACACGTTTGTAATTATTACAAGATGTCGAAGAATTGCTAAAGCTGCTTATCCGTAGTTGCACTTTGTACATATTAACACCACTAATTGCCTCATGCACCGAGTAGCAATTTTCAAAATAGAAATATAAAGTTTGGGACGCTATGATAACCTTTAGACGACGTTTTAACATTAATGAGACAGAACTTTGAACCTAATGTGTCTTAGAGAGTGTGTTTAGCCCACAAAGAGACCGCAGAAAGCAATAGACGTTAGCTTGAGCAGCTTCAGCATTGGATTTTCCATTCGTCAATACTTACTCGTCTGGAGTAATTACAAGACGTCGAAGAATTGCTAAAGCTGCTTATCCGTTGTTGTACTTTGTACAGATTAACACCCCTAATTGCCACATGCACTGGGTAGCAATTTTCAAGACAAAAATATAAAGTTTGGGACGCTATAATAACCTCTAGACGACGTTTTAACACTAAAGAGACAGAACTTTGATCCTAATGTGTCTAGAGAGTGTTTTTAGCACATAAAAACACCGCAAAAAGCAATAGACGTTAGCCTGAGCTGATTCAGCATTATATTTTCCATTCGGCCAGGACATACTCGTTTGTAATTATTACAAGACGTCGAAGAATTGCTAAAGCTGCTTATCCGTAGTTGTACTTTGTACAGATTAACACCCCTAATTGCCACATGCACCGGGTAGCAATTTTCAAGATAAAAATATAAAGTTTGGGACGCTATGATAACCTCTAGACGACGTTTTAACACTAAAGAAACTAAACTTTGATCCTAATGTGTCTAGAGAGTGTTTTTAGCACATAAAAACACCGCAGAAAGCGATAGACGTTAGCCTGAGCTGCTTCAGCATTATATTTTCTATTCCTCCAGTACATACTCGTTTGTAATTATTACAAAATGTCGAAGAATTTCTAAAGCTGCTTATCCGTAGTTGTACTTTGTACAGATTAACACCCCTAATTGCCTCGGACACCGGGTAGCAATTTTCAAGATAGAAATATAACGTATGGGACGCTATGATAAGCTCTAGACGACGTTCTAACACTAAAGAGACTGAACTTTGATCCTTTTGTGTCGAGAGAGTGTTTTTAGCACATAAAAACACCGCAGAAAGCGATACCGTTAGCCTGAGCAGCTTCAGCATTATATTTTCTATTCCTCCAGTACATACTCGTTTGCAATTATTACAAGACGTCGAAGAATTGCTAAAGCTGCTTATCCGTAGTTGTACTTTATACATATTAACACCGCTAATTGCCTCATGCACCGAGTAGCAATTTTCGAAATAGAAATATAAAGTTTGGGACGCCATCATAACCTCTAGACGACGTTTTAACACTAAAGAGACAGAACTTTGATCCTAATGTGTCTATAGAGTGTTTTTAGCACATAAAAACACCGCAAAAAGCGATAGACGTTAGCCTGAGCTGCTTCAGCATTATATTTTCTATTCGGCCAGGACATACTCGTTTGTAATTATTACAAGACGTCGAAGAATTGCTAAAGCTGCTTATCCGTAGTTGTACTTTGTACAGATTAACACCCTTAATTACCTCATGCACCGGGTAGCAATTTTCAAGATAGAAATATAACGTATGGGACGCTATGATAACCTCTAGACGACGTTCTAACACTAAAGAGACTGATCTATGATCCTAATGTGTCTTAGAGAGTGTTTTTAGCACATAAATCCACCGCAGAAAGCGATAGACGTTAGCCTGAGGATTATATTTTCTATTCCTCCAGTACATACTTGTTTGTAATTATTACAAGAAGTCGAAGAGTTGCTAAAGCTGCTTATCCGTAGTTGTACTTTGTACAGATTAACACCCCTAATTGCCTCATGCACCGAGTAGCAATTTTCAAGATAGAAATAAAAAGTTTGGGACGCCATCATAACCTCTAGATGACGTTTTAACACTAAAGAGACTGATCTATGATCCTAATGTGTCTTAGAGAGTGTGTTTAGCACATAAAGAGACCGCAGAAAGCGATAGACGTTAGCTTGAGCAGCTTCCGCATTGGATTTTCCATTTGTCAATACATACTTGTCTGGAATAATTACAAGACGTCGAAGAATTGCTAAAACCGCTTCCCGGTAGTTGTACACTGAGCATATTAATACCCCTAATTGTCTCATGCACCGAGTAAGAATTTTCAAGGTAGAAATATAACGTATGGGACGCTATGGTAACCTCTAGACGACGTTTTAACACTAAAGAAACTAAACTTTGATCCTAATGTGTCTAGAGAGTGTTTTTAGCACCTAAAAACACCGCAGAATGCGATAGACGTTAGCCTGAGCTGCTTCAGCATTATATTTTCTATTCCTCCAGTACATACTCGTTTGTAATTATTACAAAACGTCGAACAATTTCTAAAGCTGCTTATCCGTAGTTGTACTTTGTACAGATTAACACCCCTAATTGCCACATGCACCGGGTAGCAATTTTCAAGATAGAAATATAACGTATGGGACGCTGTGATAACCTCTAGACGACGCGACGTTCTAACACTAAAGAGACTGAACTTTGATCCTAATGTGCCTAGAGAGTGTTTTTAGCACATAAAAACACCGCAGAAAGCGATACCGTTAGCCTGAGCAGCTTCAGCATTATATTTTCTATTCCTCCAGAACATACTCGTTTGTAATTATTACAAGACGTCGAAGAATTGCTAAAGCTGCTTATCCGTAGTTGCACTTTGTACATATTAACACCACTAATTGCTTCATGCACCGAGTAGCAATTTTCAAAATAGAAATATAAAGTTTGGGACGCCATCATAACCTCTAGACGACGTTTTAACACTAAAGAGACAGAACTTTGATCCTAATGTGTCTAGAGAGTGTTTTTAGCACATAAAAACACCGCAAAAAGCGATAGACGTTAGCCTTAGCTGATTCAGCATTATATTTTCCATTCGGCCAGGACATACTCGTTTGTAATTATTACAAGACGTAGAAGAATTGCTAAAGCTGCTTATCCGTAGTTGTACTTTGTACAGATTAACACCCCTAATTGCCACATGCACCGGGTAGCAATTTTCAAGATAAAAATATAAAGTTTGGGACGCTATGATAACCTTTAGACGACGTTGTAACATTAATGAGACAGAACTTTGAACCTAATGTGTCTTAGAGAGTGTGTTTAGCCCATAAAGAGACCGCAGAAAGCGATAGACGTTAGCTTGAGCAGCTTCAGCAATGGATTTTCCATTCGTCAATACTTACTCGTCTGGAGTAATTACAAGACGTCGAAGAATTGCTAAAACCGCTTACCGCTAGTTGTACACTGAGCATATTAATACCCCTAATTGTCTCATGCACCGAGTAAGAATTTTCAAGGTGGAAATATAACGTATGGGAAGCTATGATAACCTCTAGACGACGTTTTAACACTAAAGAGACTAAACTTTGATCCTAATGTGTCTAGCGAGTGTTTTTAGCACATAAAAACACCGCAAAAAGAGATAGACGTTAGCCTGAGCTGATTCAGCATTATATTTTCCATTCGGCCAGGACATACTCGTTTGTAATTATTACAAGACGTCGAAGAATTGCTAAAGCTGCTTATCCGTAGTTGTACTTTGTACAGATTAACACCCCTAATTGCCTCATGCACCGAGTAGCAATTTTCAAGATAGAAATATAAAGTTTGGGACGCCATCATAACCTCTAGACGACGTTTTAACACTAAAGAGACAGAACTTTGATCCTAATGTGTCTTAGAGAGTGTGTTTAGCACATAAAGAGACCGCAGAAAGCGATAGACGTTAGCTTGAGCAGTTTCAGCATTGGATTTTCCATTTGTCAATACCTACTTGTCTGGAATAATTACAAGACGTCGAAGAATTGCTAAAACCGCTTCCCGGTAGTTGTACACTGAGCATATTAATACCCCTAATTGTCTCATGCACCGAGTAAGAATTTTCAAGGTGGAAATATAACGTATGGGACGCTATGATAACCTCTAGCCGACGTTTTAACACTAAAGAGACTAAACTTTGATCCTAATGTGTCTATGGAGTGTTTTTAGCACATAAAAACACCGCAAAAAGCGATAGACGTTAGCCTGAGCAGTTTCAGCATTATATTTTCCATTCGGCCAGGACATACTCGTTTGTAATTATTACAAGACGTCGAAGAATTGCTAAAGCTGCTTATCCGTAGTTGTACTTTGTACAGATTAACACCCCTAATTGCCACATGCACCGGGTAGCAATTTTCAAGATAAAAATATAAAGTTTGGGACGCTATGATAACCTCTAGACGACGTTTTAACATTAATGAGACTGAACTTTGATCCTAATGTGTCTTAGAGAGTGTGTTTGGCCCATAAAGAGACCGCAGAAAGCGATAGACGTTAGCTTGAGCAGCTTCAGCAATGGATTTTCCATTCGTCAATACTTACTCGTCTGGAATAATTACAAGACGTCGAAGAATTGCTAAAACCGCTTCCCGATAGTTGTACACTGAGCATATTAATACACCTAATTGTCTCATGTTAGCCACAGGGCTTAATGGCCTATAGAGCTTTATATATATATTGCGATGGTATTTAGCCCTCAAATCGGCTCTGATTGCAGTACAAGCAAATAGCAAATTAAATCATTAAAGCACAGAGTTGTAATAATGCAAGCATCTGAGAAAATTCACATAAATTGCTAAATCATAATAACACTGGTATAATTCGCCAATGACATTGATTATATTTGAATAGGCACAGAAATATGGAAGCTCAAATTCCGTGTATTGGGTTTAGCAATATAATTTTAATCGTAATATAATAGATTTGCACAAACTAAAAGCCGAATCTAAATTAATTAAGAACTAGCACAAAAAGTTCAAGTTAGACAGACACAGCTTAAAAATGGAAGCGTAGAAAGTAAAGTCATTAGAGAATGGGTAGCAAATGAACATTTTTAATAAAGGTGAGAACAAGAATGACTAGAAGAATAAGGCAAAGAACATAAAAAAGCCAGGCAAGTTATTTATTACATGAAAATACAAGACTTGGGGATCTGAAGAGATTGAAATAGCAAGAAATTAGATGGAATTCAAATAAACAAGAAATTAGACGATGTTGGTGGATTAAAAAACTAGTCAGTGTAGTGATAAACAATGGGCATTTAAGTGTGGTAAAAAAATCAAGTGAGTGGCGCATAAAAAAACGTTGAGAAATAAACAATTCCAAAAGACAATAATTCTAGTACATAAGAGATTGTAATTAACTGATAAAATTTTGTTAAATTAGATTATAAGTTATGTTTTTGTACCTGGTTGATTTCCTACAATTCAAATCTGTAGACAGTGTTTTGTCAATTACGACAGGGGATAGCAATTGTTCTAAATAAATTGGTGAAAGTGCTTGGTTTTTGCTCTATCTTTAATTACCAAAATTTCATAGAAAGCATAAATGTATAAAAAAATAAATAGCACCATCGTAATCAGCGAATTCGAGTGTATCAGCACAATTGGAGGCAAGAGATTCCAGGTATTTGAGTTTTGGCGTTCCGAGGCGACGACGGCAGCCACGGCTTGGAGGCGATTTCCCGCAGCATTAATCTGCAGCATCGTGGAAAGGCATAGGGTGTCAGGATTCTTCCGGCAGCTCCACACATCAGGCCAGAACATAATCCAGCATCACGAGCAGCCCGGGGAGCAAGATTACAGCCAGATTCACCATCAAAAGGGGGTCCCGAATCTACGAAAGTGAGGTTAGTGAATTGTCCAATTTTGATCTGCCCGATCGGTGTGAAAATTTGAGCATACGTTAATTACGACCTGGAGAACACGAAAATCGTAACAGTTCCCGTGGATGGCGAGGTATTTTCCCAGGATTTTTAATTAAAATCGTCAATCGGAGGCACCAAGAAACAAATGCGAATACGGCGTCCTTTTTAAGAATGCACCAATAGCTAACGATCTGGAAAAACAAAAGATTGCCTAGAAGCCGCTTGAAGGCAATTATTCAAAATCTTACCATCAAAATTTGTTCATTTAATTGTTGATAAATCAATTTCACACGCGAGCTGAAAATAACTAGAACTTGTTGTGATAGATTTGACGTACAAACGGCACATTACGCTTACATTTCAGGTCAATCTGCCTACTTTTCAGAGGCGTACCGTAGAATTTTAACTTGGAAAGTCAGGAACCCAACACCCGAGATTTTGAGTTTTAATTTCATGTCTCTATTTAAAATTGAGCTAGCGAAGTTAGGAAATCAGATGAATGGATTAGAAAAAGGGCAAACTACCATAAGAGTAATTCTCAATTTTGGCGTACCCAACGAAATTAATTAATCAGTTAGTTTGATTTAGCAAGTGGTAGAATTAAATTAAATATTGTGTGGTGACTCTTTTTATTTATCACATTAATTATAAACATACAAATATTATACGTACAGGGTCATTGCATAATTAAATGGCGCCCAACGTGGGGCAAAGAAAAATTGAAAATTAATATAACGTGTAGGCTTGTAAAAACTAAAAATAAACCACGTATTGGGCTATTACAAAATTAAATGGTCGCTTAATTCATGGGCTTTTTATAAATTCACTAGGCGCTCAATGCTGTTAAGGAATTAAAGTAATTAAATAAATTGACAGACAATAGGTAGGTGGAAGTTATTAAGATTTTAAATTTTGAAAAGCTTTATTTGTGTGGGTGTTTTGTCTGTGGGTGTGAGCACTCAAATTCTATCTGTATCACGTATCAACGAAAAATCGAACACATGATGACTCGAAGACAGCAAAAGAAAAGTGAAGGGGAAGAACAGCAAGCCGAAGAGGTTACGGAGGCACAAGAGCCACCGACCGAACAACAAACACAGGGTGATCAGCCCGAAACACAACAGCCGCAAACGTCAAAACAAACACAGGAATTAAGTGGGATTATGGAAGCTATAATACAAATGAGGAAGGAAGCAGAGGAAAGGGACGAAAAGAGCAGGAAGGAAGCAGAAGCTAGCAGGAAGGAAGCAGAAGCTAGCAGAAAGGAAGCACAGGAAAGGGACGAAAAATTACAACAAATACTCACCGACAAAATACAAGAGCTCAAACAAGATGCCGAAAGAACGGTGCAGAAATTGGAACAAGCGGCAGCGGAAAGAGAGACTAGGGCAGAACAACATGCAGAGATCCTGGTCAAAGCGGTAAAAGAAAAATTGGAAAAGAATAAAGAAGAAGTACAAGCAAAAATAGACGGGTTGGAAAAGAAACTCGAGGATTTCAAAGAAACGATGAAGGCGGAAATACAACAAGAAGTCTTGCAAAGGGTTGATGAAAGCCTGAAAAGAAAGGACAAAGAAATTGAAGATAAAATGTTAGCATTACAAATAACAACACAAGAAAGGCTGGCTCAACAACAGGATGAAACAGATCAGAAGCTAGACAGGTTAAAAACAAGTGCAGAAGAAAAATTCAAGAAAGCAGGCGAGGAAAGGAAGCAAAATGCAACAAAGATTACTATAATAGACAACCGACTTACAAGGAAGTTACAAGGGATTAATGAAAAATTAGAACATACGCAAGAATACCCGGTTAGTGCGGCACCTCCTAGCTTCAGCACAGAATTTATCCCGAAGTTCGAGGGGAGATACGGGGAGCTCCCGATGATTTTCCTAAGTAAACTGGACGATATCATTAGAACAATAACAACTGAATGCAGACGGCTACAGGTAATCAATATGGCATTAAAGGGAAATGCTGAAGTCTGGCATAGCATCATAAAATCCAAATATGCAACGTATGATGAATTTCGGGCACTCTTCGTGGAACAATACTAGAGCAATTCCCATCAAGCTCAAGTAAGGACGGAACTAACATCGGGCAAGTACATTGATAAAGGAGGATCTCGCGAAATGTACATAATGCACCGTTTCAACAAGGCACAGTACCTAACTGCTAAGTTGGCAGAAGAGGAAATAGTCCAACACCTGTCACGACACCTTGAGGCTGAAATAACCAGAGCGGTGGCAGTCCAAAACGTCAAGACGTTGCGCGATTTGTTGGAAATTGTGCGAAACTATGACATGGCGGTTTACAACGAGAGAGGAGAAACACGGACAGCAATTCATCAAAATTCAAGTTATAAAAGAAAATTGGATAACACTTTAGAAAATAAATTTCGGCCAAATAACAATTTTAATAATAATAATCAATATAATCAACAAGACAGAAGAAACGTGGGAAACTTTAATAGACCATACAATCAAAATAGGGGATATTACAATAATAATTGGGGTAACCAGAACAGGAATAATTTCAGTAGGGGGGAAGATAGAAAAAACTACGACCAGCTGATTGCCGAACGTAATAAGAAGAGATGTCAAGAGATGGAGCAGGCACCAAATACTGACAGACAGTACGTCAACACATTATTTACCGAGCGAAACACAGATAGAGACAATGCAGAAAATTTGAACCGAATAGAGATAGCCGAGGTGCACGAAGAGCCTTCGGGGGGTAAAAAAAACCCCAATTTTTGTAAATATAGTTAGTAATAGTAGTTTTAAGTATGTTGCGAATTTTGCTATCACATGGGACAGAACGGGGGAATATTTACTAGAGGAGAACGAAGAATATGCAACAAACTCGTGTTTACCATTTATAAAATTACAGATTTTAGACCAACAATATTATGCGTTGATTGACAGTGGTGCAATGGTTTCCTTAGTACAGGAGGAAGTGATAAATACTCATATGAATAATTTAAGAAGCAACATTATAAAAGTTAACAAGATCGACCTTTTGTCCGCAACAAGAAGGAAAATTTCAACAACAAATAGGGTATTGGCAATAAAGATATGCATAACTGGAAAAGAATTTGATGTCCGATTTTATATTGTAGCAGCTTTGAACGTACAGTTTGTAATAGGTGTAGATATCATTCAGAAAGTAGGGATAAAAATTGATGGAATGCGAAAGAGCATTCAGATTGATGACATTATAAAGCCTTGGTCTATTGAGGATCACGAGCTAAGAAATTGTTGCCCAGCTGAGATAACGGCGGGAGACGATAATATGAATTGTTGCCGAGCTAAGAAAGCCGGAGACGAAGTTATTATTATAAATAATTATGCGATAGGGGAAAGAATACTGGATGATAATCAGATAGTAAGGGATTTTATACAATATAAAGATAGGATCATGGAAATAATCGAGCAAAATGAAGAAATATTAAACCAGAAGACCGGACAAGCGAAGAAATATTGCCACAAATTGTATGTCGACGAATCACAAGGTTTTAAATCCAAATCATATCCTATACCATTTGCACAACGCGAGAAGGTAAGACACGAAATACAACAAATGTTAGACGAGGGGGTAATAGAACGCTCTAAAACAAACTTCGTTAACCCAATGGTGGTAGTAAAAAAAAGCGACGGTAGTCTTAGATTATGTCTCGATGCACGTAAAATCAATCAGATCACAAAACCCCAATATGAAAGTCCGCAGACAATTGACGTTTTATTGAGTCAGATTTGGGACAAGAAAGTTCTATCGAAATTGGACTTGAAAAATTCATTCTGGTTGATACCGCTACATGAGGACTCAAGAAAATACACCGGATTCTGCATAGAGGGGGAAATTTTTCAATTCAAGGTGGTTCCATTTGGTTTGACGACATCGTGCGCAGCTTTAGTGAGAGCTATGCAACAAATATTAAATAAATTCGACAGCTTTTGCGTGCATTACATAGACGACATTTTAATATTTTCAGAAGATGTGGAACAACATTTGGAGCACTTAAAATTAGTTATAGGTACTTTAAACAAAAACGGTTTGAAATTAAATTTGGCCAAGTGCCAATTCATGAAAACGAATGTAGCGTATTTAGGCTATGAAATTAGCAACAAAGGGGTCACAATAAGTACAGGAAGAATAGAAGAAATAAAGAATTTGCCCCGTCCGAAAAATTTAAAAACGCTAAGAGGCTTACTTGGCCTGTTAAATTATTATAAGAAGTTTATAGCAAATTATTCTGATTTAACTTTGCCTTTGGTTGAATTACTGAGGAAGGAAACGAAATGGGTGTGGACTGAAGAAAGAGAGAAGGCGTTTAACAATTTAAAACAAAAATTCCATGAGGGATTGCTACTTAAATATCCAAATTTCAAAGAAAGCTTCATATTAAGAACGGACGCATCGGACATGGCAGTAGCAGCAGAACTTATACAGGTCCAAGAAGGAGTAGAAGTCCCGATTTGTTTTATTTCACGGATACTCAAAGGGTATGAGACGAGATACACAATTTCTGAAAAGGAGATGTTAGCCATTATCTTTGCAATCAACAAACTCAAATTCTATTTAACCGGAAACAAATTTTATATCGAAACCGACAATACAGCAATTTCTTTTATGAAGAACAAAACATTCAATAATGATAGATTATACAGGTGGGCGTTGTACTTACAACAGTATGACTTTGAGATCAGGCATAGGCCGGGAAACATGAATGTCGTAGCTGATTTCCTGAGTAGGAAGGATGCAGCGAATAGTAGAAAGCAAAAACAACTGATTATAGGGATAGAGAAGATTTATCAGCACGGAAGATTTTCAAAAGAAGAGCTGTTAACTAAGCAAGATAATTTGGAACTTCAGCAGATTAGAAATTTGGTACAGGACAGTCCGAACCAAGAATATAAAGGTTTCAAAATTGTGGAAGGTTTATTGACAAAGCTATTGGGTGGTAAAGAGCTAATAGTTTTATGCAGAAACGATGTAGTCGACATTGTCAGGGAAATTCATCTAACTTTTGGACATTGTGGAGGAAGGAAGACTTGGCTAATATTTCGCGAATGTTTTTATACAAAAAACGATTTAAAATTTATCAAACATTTTACAAATTGCTGTCAAATATGCCAGTTAGCCAAAGAAAAGAACCATACAAATCAGAACATAATAAAAAGTATTAGAGTCAACGAACCTTTGGAATTAATTGCAATAGATTATTTGGGAAACTTAGTACCGGGACAATTTGGATACAGACACATCTTAATAATGGTTGACGTATTCTCAAAGTACATAAAAGTTTATCCAGCAAAATACAGTAACGCCGAACACGTTATCAAGTCTATAGAAAAATATCAACAAGAAGTGGGAACTCCGAGGAAAGTGCTAGCCGATAATGCAAGTTATTTCAAGAACGCAAGATTAATCAACAATTTGGAACATAAGGGGATTAAAACTTACTTTTGTAGCATACGACATCCGCAATCGAATATCGCAGAGAGGTACATCAAAGAAGTGATAAAATACCTGAAAATCATGACTCATGAGCACCATAATAGATGGGTTCAGTACCTGCCAAAGGTGGAAGACTTCGTGAACAACGTACCAAATATTGCAACGGAGATAAGTCCGGTAACCCTATGCAAAAGCATTATACCTGCGAGACCATGGAGGCCAGAAGAAGATGCAACCGGAATAAACGAACTATTAAAACAAGTAAGAGAACGAGTTAAGAAAACTCAGGACCGTTACGAAGAGAAGATAAATCGCAAAATTAAGAAGCGAATGAAGTTTAAAATTGGGGATCGAGTCATAATAAAAAAGCTCAAGGTAGCTGATCGCAGAGAGAAGATCTGTGCGAAATTTTTAAACGCCTATGAAGGAACTTACAGGGTACATAAAATTCTAAGCAATGAGAATACATACGAACTTATCAATGAAAGAGATAATAGAGTAAGGGGTCGTTTTCATATCTCGGCGATACACCCATATTTGGAAAATATAATTTAGAATAGGGTAGTTATAGGACCAATGTTGTACCACACACAATAGTATAGTTAGAATAGGAGATAGGTTAGGCATTTTAGTAGTTTAAGGTAGGATAGTAAAGCATCAAATATCAAATGAGACTGATTAATGATAACAGTTTGAAAAAAATAAAACAATGAATAATTTTGTGTGAATTAAAATAACAACGCATTACAATCTACTAATGATATTAAAAAGAAAACATGCGTAGTGATTTTAATTAACAAAAATTAGGGGGAATTTCATGCGATGGTATTTAGCCCTCAAATCGGCTCTGATTGCAGTACAAGCAAATAGCAAATTAAATCATTAAAGCACAAAGTTGTAATAATGCAAGCATCTGAGAAAATTCACATAAATTGCCAAATCATATTAACACTGGTATAATTCGCCAATGACATGGATTGTAATTGAATAGGCACAGAAATATGGAAGCTCAAATTCCGTGTATTGGGTTTAGCAATATAATTTTAATCGTAATATAATAGATTCGCACAAACTAAAAGCCGAATCTAAATTAATTAAGAACGGGCACAAAAAGTTCAAGTTAGACACAGCTTAAAAATGGAAGCATAGAAAGTAAAGTCATTATAGAATGGGTAGCAAATGAACATTTTTAATAAAGGTGAGAACAAGAATGAATAGAAGAATAAGGCAAAGAACATAGAAAAGCCAGGCAAGTCATTTATGACATGAAAATGCAAGACTTGGGGATTTGAAGAGATTGAAATAGCAAGAAATTAGATGGAATTCAAATAAGCAAGAAATTAGACAATGTTGGTGGATTAAAAACCTAGTCAGTGTAGTGATAAACGATGGGCATTTAAGTGTTATCAAAATGAAGTGAGTGGCGCATTAAAAAAACATTGAGAAATATACAATTCCAAAAGACAATAATTTTAGTACATAAGAATTTTGTAATTGACTGATAAAATTTGTTAAATTAGATTATAAGTTATGTTTTTGTACCTGGTTGATTTCCTACAATTCAAATCGGTAGACAGTGTTTTGTCAATAACGATGAGGAGCAATTGTTTAAAATAAATTGGTGAAAGCTATCTGAATTTGCTCTGACTTTAATTCAAGTTTTTTAATAGAAGGCATAAACGTATAAAAAAATAAATAGCACCATCGTAATCAGCGAATTCGAGTGTATCAGCACAATTGGAGGCAAGAGATTCCAGGTATTTGAGTTTTTGGCGTTCCGAGGCAGGTTCGGCAGTTGGCGAATTCCTGCGACATCAGTGAGCAGCATCGTGGGAAGGCTTAGAGTGGCAGGATTTTTCCGGCAGCTCCACACATCAGGCCAGAACACAGCCCAGCATCACGAGCCGCCCGGGGAGCAAGATTTTAGCCAGAATCATCATAAAAAGGGGTCCCGAATCTACGAAAGTAAGGTTAGTGGATTTTAAAATTTCGACTCGCGCAATCGGCGTGAAAATTTGGGCATACCGTGATTGCGACCTGGAGAACACGAAAATCATAACAGTTCCCGTGGATGGCGAGGTGTTTTCCCAGAATTTGCAATTAAAATCGTCAGTTGGAGGCACCAAGAAACAAATGCGAATACGGCGTCCTTTTTAAGAATGCACCAATAACAACCTGCAAAACAAAAGATTGCCTAAACGCCGCTTGAAGGCAATTATTCAAAATCTTACCATAAAAATTTGTTCATTTAATTGTTAATAAATCAATTTCAAACGCGAGCTGAGGGTAACTCGAACTTGGTTTGATAGAATTGACATTTCAGTTAACAACGGCACATCACGCCTACATTTTAGACATTCTGCCTACAGTTCAGAGGCGTACCGTAAAAATTTTAACTAGGAAAGTTTAGGAACCCAAGACCTGAGTTTTTGAGTTTTAATTTCATGTCTCTGTTTTATAATTGAGCTAGCGAAGTTCGTAAATCAGATGAATGGATTAGAAAAAGGGCAAACTACCATAAGAGTAATTCTCAATTTTGGCGTACCCAACGAAATAAATTAATCAGTTAGTTTGATTTTGCAAGTGGTAGAACTAAATTAAATATTGTGTGGTGACTCTTTTTATTTATCACATTAATTATAAACATACAAACATTATTGGTATAGGGTCATTGCAATATATCATTATTAATTTTGTACTTAGTTGGAAACATCATGCGATTTATCTCTAAACTACGTATTCCTAGATTTATACATTTGAGTGGTAAAGAACCCATTGGCATCTCAGCAAACACGAGGCTAAAGTTAAAGTAAAGTAATTAATAAAAAAAATCCTGAACTATTCATGCATTACAGCTTTACCGAAATATAAAGTTAGAAAAAATTAATAATTTTTGTATAAATAAGAAAATATGGCCATACACATAGTAAAATATAAAAATGTCTAGTTGTACGGTAATTTCCTATAAAATACGATAATTTCTCATCCGGAGTACGGTATTTTGTTTTTCACATCCTGGCAACACTGCTGGAATGCTTCATATGTAGTATAATACGCGAATTTGCACTGAGATGTGGAAACGGAAGTCAACCAGTAATTTAAAGCCGTGTGAAGATAACATGCACATGCAATTATATTTCAGCGGTCGCAGCTGAAGACCGGAGCCTTAACAAACAATGAGTTTAATTTCTTAGAAAGGTTTTGTACCTGGTCGCAGTGATATCACTCGAATCGCAGCAGCTGCTGTTTGCACCACACATTCCGTAGGGCCTCTTTCAGACGTGGATACAGAATGCGAGAGACGCTATGAAGGATCCGCGGAGCCTTCAGTCATTTGTAAAAACAATTCAGTGCAGTGCAGTCAGTTACGGACATCCAAGAGTGCATTATGCTGTGTTAGGTTTTAAATAAATAGATGACGCACGTGAAACGGAGACGTACTACGTTGTAACAACCCGTAAGAAATTGCGATTATATTTATAAATCTTATAGATTTTAAGTTGTCATGAGAAAGAATAAACATAGTAGCCCTGTTTTTTTTGTTGGTTAATAAAATACACATAAATGACTTACCTTTGCCCAGGTGCCGTTGCTAGAACTTGGAGGGTAAATGTTAATTTTATTTATTTGCGGTACGCCCGAATTGACTTAGGTAATTTAAATATGTTCGGCTAGATTTTTGATCCCCTGGTCGGCAATCCTTGAATTTTGAGTGGCTTGTCACATGCACTAGTCACATAACGATTTGAATATAACTTTCAATTTTGACTTAGGTTGATTCGCGCTTCGCCCGGCGCCGGCGTCGCGCCGTACGCGGTACGCCCGAAAACAGCTTTTGCCGGTAATTAGTTTATTATCTCGCGGGATACGGGAAGACTGCCTGTCCAGTTCGCGTTCCCCAAAAGGTAAGTTTCTTTCGTGAATAGCCGGGAGTTCCATTTATAACCAAGGGGTTGTTTTCCATAATTGTTGCAGATTATTAGCAGAAAAATAGTTTAAAATTGTTTTATTTGCCTACCAATTTTTAGCCCCTTTTGTACCGCTTTCACAGTGTCGGGTGTAGAATTTAGTGCTAAGTTTAGAACGTTCGAATTGTTTTAATTAATAGTAACACCGTTGAAATTTCATAATTATTGTTGTTGTCTTATTATACACAGAAACCTACCAAAATTTGTTGCTTCTAGAAGAAAAACTTAGAAAAAACATGTAAAATCGCACACAAATAAAATTATTTACATTTCCTGCAAGCATAAGAATTGTTAGAAGCACCTATTAATTTGCGGGCCTTCGCTGTGATCCTTCCAGAATGTAATTCCCTTTAAATGAATAATACTTTATGGGGGTTGTAGCAAATTTGTTTAAAGATTCGAACCATTTATTGGTTGAAAAATCAAGTTATAAGGGTAGTTTAAAATCACTGCAACCATTTTGTGCTATGGTTAACAGATGTTCATTGATGTAGGTGTTTAAATTTTTATAAAAAATGAGAGAAAAAAATCGAGTTTTTAGGGGTTAAACCTTTTATTTCGGGGTTGATGCCTTTAATTCGGAAGCTGGGGTAAGTCGATGCCACCATTTTGTTCTATGGTTGGCAGAAGTTAATTGAACTAAATATTTAAATTAAAAAAAAAACAAAAATAAATATGTTTCCGTAAATTTTCTTTGAGGGTTGTTTTTAATTGCTGTAGTTAAGGGTAGTTTTCTCTGCCACCATTTGTAAGGGTTGGCAGATGTTAATTTGGTGTTTAAATTTTACCCTATCTGATCAATGGTTAATTAACTGTAGCTTCGTAAAAAGGATTGATTAAAATTATGCTTAATTTTTATGACATCAATTTACTTTGGAAAGAAAGAATAAACATAGCAGCCCTGTTTTTTTTTGTTGGTTAATAAAATACACATAAATGACTGACCTTTGCCCATTTGCCGTTGCTAGAACTTGGAGGGTAAACGTTAATTTTATTTATTTGCGGTACCCCCGAATTGACTTAGGTAATTTAAATATGGCGGCTAGATTTTTGATCCCCTGGTCGGCAATCCTTGAATTTTGAGTGGCTTGTCACATGCACTAGTCACATAACGATTTGAATATAACTTTCAATTTTGACTTAGGTTGATTCGCGCTTCGCCTGGCGCCGGCGTCGCGCCGGACGCGGTACGCCCGAAAACGGCTTTTGCCGGTAATTAGTTTATTATCTCGCGGGATACGGGAAGACTGCCTGTCCAGTTCGCGTTCCCCAAAAGTTAAGTTTCTTTCGTGAATAGCCGGGAGTTCCCGTTTTGCCAACTTGCCAAAATGGCTTTATTCTTAGCGGCTCTTGGTACTGCATGAAACCAAACTGACTCATGGGTTCTCACAGTACAGAAATTGCATGTTTGCTGGGGCAGCCCAATTCTTTGAAAATTCTGCCAGTAAGTTAATATCGTATTTCTTTAACTTCCCGGATGCAATTCAACCGTTGCTTGGATTATAACAATTTAACCTTTTACGTGCTTACTAAATGAACCTTTGCGTTTGCAATAAATTTAATTTATGCAGGGACGGCTTTGTTTTATTCTTCCTCATGACAACTTAAAATCTATAAGATTTATAAATATAACCGCAATTTCTTACGGGTTGTTACAACGTGGATTCATTTTATAGTTGAATAAAAGGTAGTTAGTACTGACGTTTGGCGTGTCTCCAAATTGTTTTAGAACGTTTTAATTGCCGTTATCAATTTGTAGGCGCTATCACTCCCACAAGAATGTGTGATGCGCAAACATTTGGAGCCACGCAGAGGATAAGAAAAACAGAAAAAATTCCGCCAAGAGATTTTGTTGGTAGTCCGATAAGAGTCCAGGTGTAAAACCGACGAGTTGCGCAAGCTACACCGCGCATCTCTATCCGCGCATCAATACTTTCCGTCCGCACTAAAATATCGCGTTTAACCCCTCTTAGATTTTCCTAGGTAGACGACATGGATATTGAAGCATTATAAAAGAGCGATGCCCGCTCAATCTGCAGACAGATCTAACCCATTCCTTTCAGAATCCAGACTAGAACTTGAGCAGCAGCCGGGGTGCTAACTTGGGCTCTTGGGCTTAAGAAGCTCCACCAGTCACCGCCATTTCAAATACTTGTTCGTTAAAACCAGAATCCTGTCCCGAACTACCCGGCCAGATACCTCCCTTTTCTAGGTTAGTAAAACTGCCGAAGCATTCCTTTTCATAACACATCTTGTCCTTTTAATTTTGAAGCGCATTGAATCAACATCGTGCCGCTCAGATTAGTCCCAGACTTACCCTGTCCGGTTAATCTTAGAGCACATTGGAACAACATCGTGACGCTCAAATTTGTCTATCTTTCCTGTCCAGTAACCTGTAAAATCGTCCTGCTAATAAATAATTTTTTCCGACAGTTCGCCACGAACGCCCACCAGACCGAAGTCCAGGTGGAATCACGAACAGCTTGAATTTAGTTCAAATTCACAAGCCGCGAGTTCGCATAAATTTATTTACCTAACGTGACGAGCGTTCTCGTTTGCCAGGTTTAGGGTGTCTGTTAACGGCCCCAGAATCATTTCCTCCTTTGTCTTATCAAGCCCAAAATCTGGAGAAACTCGGGACCGACGAGCCGAAACTAAATTAGTTAATTTTGGTTTGTTTACAGCTATTCGAATCACAGGGCAGGGACACCGTCCGTATCTGCTACCAGCAAATCTCGCCCCGCTCGCACCGCAGAGGCCCCAGGAAGAATTATATTTTGTTTATTTTCTTGTTAATAGTTTAAAACCAATATTTTATTTTGTAAAATAGATAAACGAAATAAAAACATGTATAATCTTGACTCGAATCTCTTACTTCAGCTGTTGAACATTGGACCAGAGCTACCCGGGAGAAGTAATATCGTAGAATATTCAAAATTGATCTTGAGCATAAAATTAAAAATTGCTAAAATTGCGAAGCTTTACACGACAACCTGCAATTTACTTTATCAAGAATTTCTGTAACACATCAAAGGTTTTTAAATTATTTAAGAATGTCTATTGAAATTTTTATTATCAAACATTGCACGCTCCATTGTAACGTATTGTTTCAGACTATTCTTTCGCTTTAATAAAAATTGAAGAAGATATCCTACGCCTATGAAGCTATGATATATTATATGTTTTGACGGAGGCTAAAACAATACTGACATACTTAGCACAGGAATTGAGGAAGTTACTGTTCTACTTCGGGAGTACGCTCCAAAACGAATTTCGCAAGTATTACCTTATTACTTATACGTTCAAAAATGGGCGGCAAGTTACTTACATACGCCAAACTCTATGCTAAGTACATGTAACACCTTATAAAACTAATGATAAAAAACTCATGCAATATAATAACAGTAATCGATTACTTAGCTGAGCGCAATTCAATACTTACTTGGGCGGCGGTTTAGGTTGAAAATATCAGATAGCTGCGGCTAGACAGCATGTTGGACGGACCTGGTCCATCGCTGGCCGTTAAGCTGCATGTAGAATTTGAGGTAAAGTAAATGCCGCGTGAACGGTCGGCTCTCGGTAAAGAATAGGCGACGAGAGTTCGAAGATCTGTTGCAAGCATCGACGTCGATTTATATGCTCCAGAGACATCTTTTTAGAGGTGCATTAAGATCCGGTAACGATACCAGGTGATTGCAGAGCAGGGCGTTTTCTTAAATCCGAATGGAAGGTCGACATGGAATCTTCAAGATAATTCCAGACGAAACGGTTATCGTAACACATGAAAATGTACTGTCTTCGCTCATTTGGATATTAGCGCTGGTGTTAGCATTTTTCCTAATAATCATGATCTTTGTTTTTGTACAATACGATCTATTAGTCTGTAGTCCTTCTGCGTTGCTTAGCCCCCTTCTACCTCTTTCAATTTTGGTTTAGGTCGATGTTCGTCGCGAAACAATTCCATTACACATTTCTACCATCCCTTGATCTTGCTACCAATGCTTTATATTGCCTTGTTATCTTTTTCTCTAATTACACCCAGTCTTCTACTCTTCACTATGCCCGTTGTTTCTTTTGTTATTTTATGTAGATTGAGCATATTGTGTTGGTTTTCAGTTTCAAAGCACTTTCACTGGAATGAGTGCGTTTCCTTAATTTTATGCAATATAAATCTATGCATTCACTTGTATTCTGACTAACTTCTGTTTTTGTACTTTCGTCGTTTCTTCATTAAGTGCAAGATTTCCTCGGCCATCCTCGGATTGTTTTTTTCTCTTACCTGTTAAAGGTAACTAACTTCTTATCAGCTGTGAAGGGTTCTAACGCTCTTCCAAGTCTTCTCTACATTTGGATGTCTTGATGTAGCAAAGCATTACAATGTAAAAGCGAGTAATGTTCGTAGAGGTAACTAGTAAAATGCAGGTGGGATTAAAAAAAATATAACAATATTTTTGTACAAAGATACGAATTCCGGTTATTTGCAGATTTAATATTTGTGTGTACCTAGTACAAAGATTCCTGTGTAATGTAAAAAATGTGTGTAGGCCCTAACAAGAGGATTAATTGTTCTCTCATTCCATATTACTGGCTCAAGAAATGGAATACTTTGCTGCTATTAGCGCCTCGTTTGTTCTGTGGTCCAAAGTTTCTAAAGTATGTTCTATTAAACAGGTGTGACTAATAGGCGCGGGTAAACGGACGACTGGGTTTTAGTCTAACGTGAAGTTGATTTGCCTTAACCCTACTTAGTTTAGTTCTGACAGTATCGACTTTGTGGTGTTTTGACTCTTTTGTGTTTACTGTTTATGTTTAAGGCACAGATTACTCAAGGCTAATGCTGTGCAACCAGAAAACTAATATCGCTGCTAATATGGACATGAAAAACAGGTGCTGTGTTTGTGATAAATTGTTTAACAATAAGAGTAACGCAAATATACATTTGAAGTTAGTGCACGGCGTGAAGATATTGGAGGAAAATATCGGGAAACCATGTTGAATATGTAACAAAACTTTTTTTGATAAGAGTACATTGAATAATTATCTAAAAAAAATTCATAAGTTTAACATAAATAAGTCGATTGACCGCATCAATAATAAAGAATTTGTAAATAAGTGCCTGGAATGCAGTTTGCCTTTTTAATGCAGAAACACTCTACTTGGGAATCTGGTCTCCATTCATAACTTCAAAAATGAAATTGTAGAAGAAAATTTTGCAACATTACATGGTATGGAGACATTAAATACAGTATTCGCTAAACAGTCAACGTCATATTATGGGAAACTCTGATGTTTCTGAATTCTTAAAATAACATTTTTCGATATCTTCAAAGGTAAAGGTAGTTTACTCTTCTGCCAATTTCAGAAAAATTAATTTTTCGTTTTGAGCGTCCGGACTAACAAATTTGTTTAGCCATATTTTCATTTGAGACCATGCGTCAGAAAGTCACAAACAACAGAGTTTCCCATATGGCTTGGCGGGCACTGTATATGATCTTAAATATATGAGAAATTAAATATATTTATTATGGTGATTTATTTCCATTTTTAGAATTCCGTTTGTAGCTGAAAAATATTGAGGAAGAGAATAAAATTGAGTGTTTTGAATCGGCAACGTTTACAAAAATCTCAGGGTTCCAAAAAAATCGACTTTATGTGTACTAGTCACATTGTTCAAACTATGTTTGATCATGGGTTTTAAGTAAATAGTGTGAAATAAACTGTAATCCAGTAAATACAAAAGTTCGCGCAATTTGCCCACAAAAACTGCATAACTAGCGCCAGATAAGATATGTGTCAAGTTTCTGTGTAGTGATAACAATTAAATGTATGCGACACATGCAACAAGCGGTAGTTCCGTATTTACAAACAGACGTTGCACTTTTAGTATATCGTATGTCAAAAGCACAACGCGGCAATTCTGCAATGCTAGTGGGTCAACATAACAAACTCAAGCATTCAGAATTACGTTAGTTAAAACATATATGATTGTAATTTTAATAATTGGTCGTAAACACGGCATACATTTATTGTATATACAGCTCTGTGATATGTTTTAGAATTCAATATACTTTTAACCATGATTATGTATTCATTGATGGGAACGAACACAGGCTTCAAATGTTCGTAAAGAGTTGGCATGGCCTGGCCTTCTCTCCCTATCTCTTATAACAACGAAATAAACTCCATCTCCTGTCAAACAACTAAACTGGTTTTACAACAAACATAAAAGGTTCTAAGTTCCAATTAATTTTGGCCACATCTTTTACACGCATAGTCATTAGAGTCAACAACACTACAAATGCTGTTCAAATTAAATATTCAAAATCACATTATAGGCATAAAATGCAAATTCAACATCTTCGAATACCTGAGAATGCAAGGAAAAATATTGGTGGAAAACTTTTGCTAGGTGTATCTGTGCCTAAGATTATAGATTCAATAAGAGACAGTATATATGATGATACATTACATCGTGTAGATTTAGCCGCCAAGAAAGATGTTTACAACATAAAGAAGTCATTTAGAATTGATGTTGATGGTGTAAGGCACTCAGATGATGCAACAAGTGTAGCACTTTGGATGAAGGAATGTGCATGTGATAACAATAACTCAGTTAAATTTTACAAGGCCCAGGGTGTCGATCATTATAAGTACAAGTTGAAGCCATCTGATTTTTGCCTCGTTCTAATGAATAAGGTACAGATGAAATCCTTGAAAGAGTTTTCTCACAAATTTATTTGCGTTGATGGTACCCATGGTACAAACCCTTATGATTTTGAATTGACAACTTTGATGGTCAGCGATGAATTTGGTGAAGGAATGCCCGTGGCCTATATGGTTTCAAATAGAAAGGACACTAAGATTTGTGAAGTATTTTTTGCCGTAATAAAAGTTGCAGTGGGCCTTATAAATACCAGGACTTTGATGAGTGATATAACAGAAGTGTATAACAATGCCTGGAGAGATGTTATTGTTCCTGGCATATAAATCGAGCTTGGAAGTCAAATTTGATGAAAATTATTTCATCTGATCACGAAAGTACATTAGAAAAAGAAGAGATGTTTACAAAACACTTAAAGTGATACAGACAACATTAGATGAGGAAAATTTTTGTCAAATTTTAACACAGTTGCGATGTGATCCAGAGACAATCGCCTTCAATGAATATTTTGTCAAAAATTATGGCAACAATTTTTTATCATGGGCATACTGTTACCGAAAAGAGTTGTTGATCAACACGAACATGTATCTTGAAAGCATGCACCGTGTTATTAAATATGAATATGTGGAAGGAAAGAAAGTTAAACTGATGGACAAGTCTTCACAATTAATGCGCTTCACTCGTGATAAACAGGTTGAACGAATCATTAAGCTAAGCAAAGGTAAGTAATGAGTGTGTCATTTTCAGTGAGGCAATTAACGCCTCAATCTTTTTTTAGGTAAATGTACGAATCGATTAAATAAAATTAATGAAAGCCATAGAACCGCTTTAAAATCCAACTTTGATTTAAAAAATAATGGTGACAATGAAAATGATAATAAAGTAGGGGCTATATTTAATAGCACAGCGAAATAAACTTATGTAGTTGCAGAAAGAACAAAGGGCACATGTTGTTCGTTGATGTGCCAGAGTTGTAATATATTGTTATGATACGACTACACTATGTTCGTAGATAAAATTAAAATGTTAAGAAAAATGGGATGTTATTACAATCCATATCAACCCATTATAATAGTCGACGATGTTTAAAAAGGTTCCTGAATAAATCTGAGTTAAGTAAAGAAAATTAGTAATTGAATGATAGCTATTGAAAGGTTACAGGTGGTTTGAAAATAAAGAGAATATTTAAAATACGGTTGAAGAAGCAATGACAAATGCAAAATTCTAATACGGGTAGAATTAAAGTAGGTAGATATCAAATAAGAATAAAGACTAGAGGGCATTAAGAATGAAAATGTAGTAGTTAGGAAGCTTTTTAATAATAACTTGAAAAAGTTTTGGTCAAATTAAAAATATTGAATTAACCCTCTTTTACTGTGAAAATGTTTTGGCTTATTTAAAAAGGGTAATATCTAAATCTACGTGGTGTTTTAAAAAGTGAAATGTTAAAAGTAAAAGAAGGAAAGAATTAACTATAGAAGGTAATTGGCATGTGGTAAAATTTAATGGATACAAGAATTGGTATTTACAAGTGATTAATTGAAGAGTTATAGTGGAACAGCTTTATTGAGAAGAATACATTTAATAAGTAGGTAACATAAATAGAAAGGGGTTACATCAATATATTCGTTGTTCAGTGGAGAGTCCAGAAGGACGTCGGCGAAGCGAGAGGGTGCATTCCGGAAGGCAAAGACAGGAGGACATCTGGGTTTGCTCTGTTGGCTGGTGGCTGTCAATGATTTTGGGTTTCGTAGTGTCGGACGAAGCTTGTGACTGGTGATCTATTTGTGCGAGCTGCATTGCAGAGAGCTGCTTAGAGGGGTCGATTACGGCTAAAGGATTGCAACTTATCCTTGAACATTGTGGAAGTAAAATATACAAGGTGGGTAAATTTCTTAGAGTATACCAACTAGAAAGCAAATAAAGACATTTGAAAAGGTGAAATTAATTAAGAGACAATAACTTACTGTTTAATTTAATGTTACAAGGTACCATTCTAAGGATTGGGCATTTGTCACTGAGATTTAAAAATTATTGTTGACATTTGGTTGACATTAGAAGTGACGTTCGATTTTGATTGCCAATTTTAAAATAATTGAAAATCACTTTTTTAGAACAAAGTAACAAAATAACCGAACCAAACCCTGTAAGAGTTTCAGGCGATATCATATTAATATTTGAAAGTTTGTTATTTTTTTCTATATTGTGACAACGCTGAAGCGTGGTACAAAAATAAAATAGTTGATAAGTTGGAAATCAAAGCTTCCCTGCTGTGATGCAAAATTATATATATTGTTTTTTAATTCAAGTGAAAGTATATTTGGGTCTACTAATTACCCCATCTCGCAGATCTACATATATTTTGCTCATCAACGAACTCGGCCTTGTCCCTGACCTCTAGAACGTTTGTATCAAATTTGAAAGCTTTATAACAGTAAATATTTAATTAGATTTCTATCTTAATTTATTATTGTTTATTCTTTGAATGCAAGGAATTTAGTTATTGAATCCAATACCTATATTGCCACTTGCACAGCATATTTTAAACACTACCGAATTTCATTTCCATTTGTTTAATCTAATTATGAATTTACAAATTGGTGTGGTTATAGACTAAAATTTAGCCGTATCATATTGCCAAACGCAGTCGAAGTAATAACATTCAAATTACTTCGAAATAGCTGACAGCAGTGGCAACTATTGATTATCCCTTTATCTCTTTTATCTTTGCTGTTGACACTTCAAATTCCATGCGGCTAACTTCAGTGCACGTAGACAAACTTCACGTTAGACTAAAACATTTGCCATTAGGACATTAGGTATTGTTTTGTGACCAAAACTCAGTCCTATGTTTAGCGGCGTTTGTGACTATTTAATTAATCTACTCGTTTTCTTCGCCTAGTATCTGATGAAATACCCAGCTTGAACTCTCTGACAGTAGTCACAACGTTGACGTTCAAAAACAGAATATTTAGTTACACTTACACTGAAACTAAGGTTAAGTATTGTACGCATTGTCACGAATAGTTATTAAGTGTTATTCTTTACTTTACAGATTGTTCGAATGGCCATGATTTTATTATTGCAGTAGTTCTGGATCGTTCCAACCAATGTATAAAAACTTTTTGTTTATTTAAGGTAAATTGCAATTAGTAAATATAAGAAGCAAAACCGCCACTACATTTATTTACCTTATCGACCCCGAGCACATGAACAGAACAAATAAAAACATTCAACTTTTTGATAGCTTCTTTAAACTGATATACTGATAGATTGCTAGTTATAGTGATACTGTTTTTAATACAACATTATTTAATTACATACAACTGGGTCAGAATGGTTTTTTTATATCATACTTAACATACCTAATCGAAAGTACAATTTTATACCGGTGTGCTGTAAAAACCAAATGCCCAGTCATCATAACTAGTAATGAAGGTAATGCTCAATTATATGATTCACAACCTTCATTGTCAGGATAGCAATACATTTATTTGTTAATATTAAAAGTACAATTAGCAACATAAAATTAAACATATTCAACAGAAAGTGCGTTTGAAATGTCTGAATTTAAAATCCAAAACGTTCAGACTGTTTACTCTCTTCAACGAATAAAGGCCGCTTGGTGTATGAAGGGCCTCAAGCTTTATCCATGGACGTAAACTTTCTCTTTTTTCATCAATAGATTATGTGGAGTGCTTTAAATTTTCTGAGAGCTATAATCTTGATTATGCATGTGGTACATACGTTTTATTTTATTTTAGTTCTCAAATTGGACAAAATTTAAGATTTTAGTATTTTGGACACAGGCTAATGCTAGCGCTGTAAATTTTTGGGTGTGTTATGGTTACTGTGTAGATTGTTGGTATTGCTATATTGTTTATTGAATTGCTTAGCAACTTTATAGACCCTCGGGCCATAAAAGCTATATTTTGCCCATTATCGAGGGTCACTAAACAAACCTATGGTTCCAAAATAAAATAAATGTAATTATCTGTAATTTGCTAATTCTAATAATACCTACTTGTTCCAGATATTGCAGTCTTAAAGTTCTCGTAATCGTATATTACTGAGCGAAGAATTGTTACTTTCCAAGCCGACATTAAAGTAACCATGATGACCACAACCCAAGAAGCAGCAGATAATATTTTTTATAGTTCATCAGCCACTTCACTGCATAAATTAAGAGACTTAGATGGCAATGGAGATATTAAGAAATTATCTATCAAACAAGAAATCACTGAAAGCAGTAATGACATTAGTAATTATTCGGAAATTGATATTAAGTGTGACTTCGAAATTACAGGCCAAAATTATATGGCTCAAAATTCAACAGCACAGAGTTTGGTTACATCTATGAAGCTCCATATAGGTGAAAAACCTTATTCTTGTTCTGTTTGTGGATATGAAACTGCAGTAAAATTTAGATTAGTCTCACATATGAAATCTCATACTACTGGCGAAAAACCGTTTTCTTGTTCCGTTTGTGATTATAAAACTGCCCGCAAAAGTAGTTTAATCACACATATGAGATATCATACTGGTGAAAAACCTTATTCTTGTTGTGTTTGTGAATTTAAATTTGTCGAGAAAAATAGTTTAATCAAACATATGAGGACTCATACAGGCGAGAAACCTTATTCTTGTCTGGTTTGTAAATTTCAAACTGCCCATAAACGTTATTTAGTCACTCATATAAAATCACATACAGGTGAAACACCTTATTCTTGTTCTGTTTGTGAATATAAAACTGCAGTAAAAGTTAATTTAGTTAGACATATGAAATCTCATACTGGTGAAAAACATTATTCTTGTACTATTTGTGAATTTAAGTCTGTTGGCAAAAATGGTTTAGACAAACATATGAGGACTCATACAGGTGAAAAACCTTATTCTTGTTTTGTGTGTGAATATAAAACCGCAGTAAAAGTGAATTTAGTTAGACATATGAAATCTCATACTGGTGAAAAGCCTTATTCTTGTACGGTTTGTAAATTTCAAACTGCCCATAAAAATTATTTAGTCACTCATATGAAATCTCATACTGGAGAAAAACCGTTTTCTTGTTCTGTTTGCGATTATAAAACTGCTTACAAAAGTAGTTTAGTCAAACATATGAAATCTCATTTTGACGAAAAACCGTTTTCTTGTTCTGTTTGTGATTACAAAACTGCTCACAAAAGAAGTTTAATCACACATATGAATTATCATACTGGCGAAAAACCTTATTCTTGTTATGTTTGTGAATTTAAAACTGTCAGGAAAGGTAGTTTAGTCAGCCATATAAAAACTCATACAGGCGAAAAACCTTATTTTTGTATGGTTTGTAAATTTCAAACTGCCCATAAACGTTATTTAGTCACTCATAGAAAATCACATGCAGGTGAAACACCTTATTCTTGTTCTGTTTGTGAATATAAAACTGCAGTAAAACATAGTTTAGTTAGACATATGAAATCTCATACTGGCAAAAAACCTTATTCTTGTACGGTTTGTAAATTTCAAACTGCCCATAAAGATTATTTAATCACTCATATGAAATGTCATACTGGCGAAAAACCGTTTTCTTGTTCTGTTTGTCAATATAAGACTACTGAGAAAGGGAATTTAGTCAAACATATGAAATCTCATACAGGCGAAAAACCGTATTCTTGTTCTGTTTGTGAATTTAAATCTGTTCAGAAAAATAATTTAGTCGTACATATGAAAACTCATACAGGCGAAAAACCTTATTCTTGTATGGTTTGTAAATTTAAATCTGTTCAGAAAAGAAGTTTAGTCGGACATATGAGGACGCATACTGGCGAAAAACCTTATTCTTGTACGGTGTGTAAATTTCAAACTGCCCATAAACGTTACTTAGTCACTCATATGAAAACTCATACTGGCGAAAAATCGTTTTCTTGTTCTGTTTGTGAATATAAAACTGCTGTAAAAGGTAATCTAGTCAAACATATGAAATCTCATACAAGGGAAAAACCTTAAGGAACTTTACATTAAGCAATTCTTTTGCAATGCAATGCAAGCCAAGACGAAAGTGGTAGTGAGCGCATGCGTCAAGGCAATATTTACAATCAGCTGATGCAAGACGAAACGATTAGAGCCGGTTCTAATTTTGTTGCAAGTCGTATGCAATTCTAGTAATGTTTTTAGTAAAAAAGTTTGTTACCAACCATTCAAATTGAAAGTAGCAGTGAACTAACCTTTCACTTATAGAATTTGATAAACAATTTAAAACACCTGCTAAAACCACTGTTAATATAAAATTAAAATGACCATGTACATATTACTGCAAATTTTATTGTAATTGTTGTCAAAATGATAGGCACTTTTATGTATTGGTAGTTTTGTTTACAAACGTCATGTATTGCACCTGACTTGCATAAATGTAAAGTGACAAGCAATATTAATTTTTACATGCAATTCTTCATCTTGCATTGCATTGCACCGGTCTTGCTTAAATGTAAAGCGGCCTTTAAACTGTTTTTCAACTGAACCTTGAAATTATAAATAATCAGTATATACAGCTAATGGCTACATTAACTGAGAAACAAGAGAGAAGGTACAAGCTCCTTATCGATACTTGTCATTAGCAGAGAGTGCCAATGATGTGTCATTTCAGATTTAATGATGAGCAAACCGAGGTTAGTCGTTAGCACGCCTACTTAGCATTCGGGAGGCTGTGGGTTTGATTCCCAGGGCCGTCTGCTTCTAATTCAGGGTTTTAGATGGTTTTCCTGAGTCAACAGAGTTCCTTCTCTGAGACGAATGCCGGGGCAGTACTTCTCCCACCTTTCCTGGCCTTTCTTCCATATTCCACATCTTCTTTCTCTCACCCATTCTGAAATTCCCATTCTTGGCTGACGAGGGACGCAAGGTCCCTATAGCAGCCCGCACCCTGGTGGCGGAATTGAAATTACCTTGAACCTTTACCTTTTGATGAGAAAGGATAGAAACTTCCATTTGCATTTTTTTATGATTCTTAAAAATGATTGCTCGTAGCTAGATTCAAACTCATGACTAAGCTCAGCAGCGCAGCTCGGTACCACTGAATCCGCGTAGTGTTATGGCCACGTAGCGGTTATTAGTACTGATATCCCGGATACAAATGACAAACACATACAAAGTGTCAGGACATTTTTAAATCCGATGAATGTGCGACTTCTTGGAGTATTTTCTGTTCAAAAATTACAACTTCGCTGTATATAGGTTTTCCAGTCATATTTCTACGTGTATTAGTTTATTAAATGGTGTTCAGGCAGTTGGCGGTTTGCAATTTTAAGCAACTGTAACGGCCACTTTAATGTTCTCGTTTATAATTACTTGTTTTGGCTTATTTGAAATTTTGAGATTTGGCACACAGCCTCGTTCTAGAAAGTTCGTCGAGCCGAGCTAACGGCGGGCTTTTCTCGAGTCGTGATTGGCTACAGTTGCCGGTTCCTCCGGCAGGCCGCGTGTCTAGGGCGTCTGGCGCGGGCAGCTTTTGGTTTGGTTTCGAGGAGTTCATTACTGGCCGGCTTAGAGTGAAGTAGTGTTTGTTGGGTTTTTTTTTGTGCGTGTCCTCGTGATTTTGATGACCTTCCGTTCTGTAATTTTCCGACGGCCTGCTGGGCCATTCTTCTCTGCTATATTGTGGGATCCAGTTCTTCAGAACGGACACATCCCGGTCTCGACAGTTTTCGGTTGTTTCCTATGAGAATTCCGCACCTGGGATCTTTGAACTTCGCACAGCTCTCAGGCTTCAGGCCCCGACACGTCTGCTCTTACGGCGGGCGCTCCGACGATAATCAACGCAGCCAGGCAAAGCTAACCAAGCAAGGTAGTGTGCGCTATTTTTAATTATTCATTCATGTTAATTGCCAGCCGACAACTCAGGCTATTTTTAAATTAATCATTCATGATTCATGTTACAAGCCAGTTGCCAGCGTGGGCAGTTTATAAATATTCATTCATGTAAACTACCAGCCGACAGCTCAGGCTATTTTTAAATTAATCATTCATGTTACAAGCCAGTTGCCAACATGGGCTGTTTATAAATATTTATTCATGTTATCTGCCAGCCGACAGCTCAGACTATTTTTCAATTAATCATTCATGTTAACTGCCAGCCGACAGCTCCGGCCATTTTTAATTAATCATTCAGCTTATAAGCCAGCCGCCGGCGTGGGTCGCTTGCAAACGATAATTTACGCGCTTAAACACCAGCCGTTCGCTTGGGCTGTGCGTAAACTCTTAACTAACGCTCTTCAAGGCAGATGCGAGCCACCCGCGTTGGGGCAGTGTACCAATTGTTACCATTCCTGCAATATTTTAGAAGTAAGGCGACTTCCCAGCTGGGCTTTTAGCTGTAGTATCCATTTGTTATTTTCCATTTTTACTGTGTACGCTGACGACTTCGGCGCTGTTGTATTGTGTTGAACCAATATAGCGGTTTACTGTGCGTTGCTTGATGATTTTTCCTACGGTCTTGTGCATGCTTATTTTCAGGTTATATTATATACTGTATCAGATTTATGTACGGCGAAGCCTGAGAGCAGTTGATAAGCGTCGCAGGTAAGTCAGTGCGCTCGTCGCCGCAGCGTTGGGAGACGTGAGTCTACTTCCGCTTGACTTTCGAGTTCTGCCAAGCGTGAGATCCAAGTCTGAATTCCGTGGCGCTCATTTATTTTGCAACACCCTATACATATCGTCACGTTTGCCCTAAGGTGTAGCGTTCGTAAGACCACGCCCATCTTCCTGAGCGTATTAAGCCGTGGCTTTTGGCCTGTTTTTGAGATTTCCAGGGCAAGTGTTGGCATTTCTCGGACATGTCAAAGCAAGTAGCACTCCCCCCACCCTTGAGTGTCTTTATAATCAGTTGCTACCGTAACAAAAGAAAAAACCTTTTCAGTTCTTTGTATTAATATTCCTCACAAACTGACGCAAAAATCATCCTAATAGATTACGTCGTTCTCGAGATAGGATGTTTACATCCGCCGACGGATGCCTTCACTGAACTGTATTTTCGGATTTTTCGTTAACGTCAAAGTTATTCAGTTTTATGAGACATTTCATATAATTTTGCTTTGGTTGAGATTGAGTGGTTGCTGCAAAAATTGCAAATTAGTGAAAATAGCTAGCTCAAAGGTCATACTTCGGCAGATTGGGCCGAAGTTATATTATACTAAATTCTATTTAGACTGTTACTTAGAAAAGACATATGAATACGAAAAACTAGCTGAATTATATTTGCAGGCAGCATGTCACGAATTCTGTGCTAAAAGATATTAAAGTAATGTTATCTAGAGGCAGTAGTAGGTAATTCTTTAATGAATATTGTATTTCATTTTATATGTTGCTGATGTTATATTGAAATTAACGTTGAAAGAGAACAGTTTTGTGCTGTGACGGTGTAATAAGACCCTTGTATCTCAAGCTGAAAATATATATATTCGTTGGGAATTTTATCTTATTATATGGATAAGGCAGTTTTTTATTTATAATAATTTTATGATATAATGAAGTTGCCTTTTAGCTTCTATTAATTTGTATGAAATTTTGTAAAATATTTGACAAATAAATTTCAGGCAAGCATTTTGAACTCTTTATACCCTTCTAGCAGAATCATAATCTAGGGTGAGTATGTCTGAGCAATATGAGAACTGGCAGACCACTAAAGCATCACACAGCATTTTCGCCAGATACAATATATGTGAATGCAGTAGCTTTATATTCAGTTGTTTTTTGTACGTATACACTTGATTGCATGAGTCATGTATCTAAAACTATTATCCAAGACAAGACCCAAGTTTTTGGCATCTTCTTTTTTTAGTATTATTAAGCCATTAATTGTAATTTTAATTACAGATTTCACATTTTTGCAGTGGACTGTTCTGCCAAACAGCACATATCATTTACATGGATTTAAAAGCAGACAATATTTCGTTGACAACTTAAATATTTTATTTAAGTCACTAGAGATTTTGTCCATTGCCTGATTAAAATTGGGCGGTAAAAATTTTCAATAAATCTGCGTGTCATCAGCAAACGTACGCATATTGCTATGTTCAACAAATTCAGAAAATTTTGAGGTATAAAAAAGTTATAAAAAAGAATTCAACCTTGATCCAACAAATTGTGGTTAATCGTATCGAATGCTTTATTATAATCCAACAGGGTAAGTATTGTCAATTTTCCACTATAAGTTGCCTTAAAGATATCGTCTGTAACGGTTATCAGAGCAGTGGTGCAGCTATAAGAAGGTTGGAATTTTGATTGTATAACTGATGCAGGTTGTTTGTTTTTAGATAGTGCATTATTTGAATTCATAATTTTCTCGAGAATTTTTGAAAAAATAGGTAAAATACTAATGGGCTTCAGATCAGAATATTCTGCCGGATCACTAGTTGTAGGTTTGGAGTTATTAAAAGAATGCTTCCAAATGTCAGGATAAACGTTTTCTGTTGGACAGAAGTTAATTATGTGTATTACATATTTGTGTATATGTGGACAACACGTAAAAAAATCACATGCGGTGACGTTTATCCGACCTCACCGCATGTGATTTTTTCTTGTGGGGCTACCTAAAGAGCAAAGTTTTCCAAGAACGGTCTCGTACTCTTGAAGAACTGAAGGTTAGAATACGTCAGGAAATAGAAAGAATCCCTCAGCAGATGCTCCGTGATGTAATGGACAATTTTAGACATCGCCTGCAAGAATGCATCGATCGAGATGGACGACATCTTAATACTGTTATTTTTAAACCCTGAATAATGTTTCTTCAATGCCTTTTAACGTAGATTAACATGGTATCAATAACATTTTTAAAAATGCAACAGTTTATTTCTTACAGTCATTTCAAAAATGGAGATTTGACTGCCGCACCCTGTACATACATACAATAATAATTATTATATTCAGTACATTATGAGAAGAGGGCAAGTCATATAATTTTAAGTTCCACATTAAATGAACAGCGATACAGCTGATGTATGAAAAGTAAAACCTTTAAACAGTAGGTACAGCTTTTTATTAGTAGCTTCAGCGTACTTATGCGAACGTTTTGTCCGTCCGTCCGTCTGTCTGTCTGTCTGTCTGTCTGGATCGCCTGTAACTTTCGAACGGCTACAGATATCGAAATTTTGAAAGTGGGCAAAGTTGTTGCTAAGGTCCCGAGCACCTTCATGCGCTATTTGGTTTTGGCGAAAGGTGGCGATTTTCCACTTTGCAAAATTTCCAAGCATTGTAGCACAGTGGCGGCTTGTCCACTTGGCGCCATCTCCAGAAGTTCGGTGGTCACTTTTTGAACTACACATTCTGGGTGCACTATAATACTTAATGTTTTCGCAGTGCTGAAGCTACTCTTTAGACCTGTACTTGAGCAGTTTATTTAACGTTTTAAACTTTTTCAATACATCTGCTTATTCCTGTAATAGCTGCATCTTTCACTATTAAGCTGCTCGCCCCTTGTCGAAATTCTTTTAGCCATTCTGATTCTTACAACTTCTTTTGCATGAATGCGCTTAACTGTACAAATAGAATATAAGATTCCGCTGGCGCATAAGCAAAAAAAGCAAGCATATGCTAGTACTTACATTAATTCAAAACATCAGGATTTAGCTCCAATACAGCTCGGCTTAAACGAGGCGTTTACGGTTGCTTCGCGGCAATTTGGGAATCTGTCAACGCTCGATACCAGCTTCTACTCCAAATGGGATGGCATTCGGCATTCTAGCAGAAAGAGAACCTCGCCAGTTAGATGGACACAGGACCGCGCCAGCATCAATGGCCGCCTGTGTGCAGAGCCAAATTTGCCGCCCCAAAATTTACATTTTTGTTGTAAAATATAAATTTTATGTAGTATATACCTAGTTTAACTGTAACAAATCAAATTAATTTAAGTGAAAAACAGAAATTTAAAAAAGTTTTATTAACAATAAAATTTACAAAAAAAATAGTGGAATAAAATTAATAAAAAAAGAAAAAAAATTTAGAAAATTATAAAAATTACTAATTCTAAATCGATGGAATCCATCGTCTCGCTTTCTATTGCTATTATAGACAGATTATTTAATCTGTTTTGTGACATTGTGGATCGCATATAATTTTTAATAATTTTTAGTTTGGAGAAAGATCTCTCACCAGACGCAACTGAAACTGGTAACGTGAGTAATATTCTAAGAGCTATTGACATATTTGGAAATGATGCTATGAGCTGATTTTCAAAAATATATTCAAGAATGGACTGGGGCTCTAACTGATGCTTTTCAGTTGAAGTAGGTTTAAGATGTAATTTTAAAGATTTTATCTCTTCAAATAATTCTATTCCATCTACATCTGATTCCTTTCTAGAATCATCAGTTAGATGAAGATGTAAATCTTTACAACATTGTAATAGCTCGTTTTCCGTTAAATCAAACATATTATAGAGAAATCCAAACATAGTATCATATCTTGTTATTCCCTCAAATCTGTCTCTTAAAGACGATAAAGTTTGATCTAATATATTAAAATAAACGTTAACTTTATAATAATTTTTTGGATCAATAATTGGTTCATCACTATGTTCATAATCAAATTGTCTGGGTTTTCTTCGTGGTCTAACAGACTGAACAGCAGGGAAATTAGGTTCAATACCGTGTTCATCCGCAAGTGTATTAGCGTCAGTAAGAACATTGTTGAATTCTTCATCTGATGGAAGAGCTAAGAAAAAATCTAACAAATTTTTAAAATGCTCTAAGCAAGTTTTTATATTTATAGTAGGATTTTGCATCATCGTGCTCAAAACATTAATTTTGATTAAAATATTGTACCAAATAATTGTTGAGCACAAAAATTTATAACTCTGAATTTTTAATGCCAAAGATTTGGCTTGATGTGAAGCACTGTGGTCTTGTACGGATAAACAATCTTCAATTACTTCTACCAATGCATCATATATTTGCCCAATTTGGTAACGCAGGGGCTTCACAGCGTCTATTCTACTAGACCACCGTGTATCACTAAGTGATTTTAAATTTAAATTTGTTGTGTGATTTTTCAGAATTGACCATCTTTTTACCGACGCAGAAAAAAAAACAAATAATTCTTGAACTATATCAAAATAACCAGAAGTCTCAAAAGAAACTTTAGCAGCATCGTTCACTACTAAATTTAATGTATGTTCTGTGCACTGCACAAAAAATGCTCGCGGATTTATTTCTAAAATTTTTTTTGCAAACCATTATGTTTGCCGCTCATATTTGCCCCATTATCGTACCCTTGGCCACGCATCTCGTAAATATTTAAATTCAACTTTGAAAGTAAATTCATTAAAAATTCACTTAAACCCACTCCAGTTGAATCATTAATAGGACAAAATTCTATAAAATGTTCGCGTATTTCAATTTTTTTTTGAGGACTCATTCGACATTGTAAATCTAAAAATTATAGTCATTTGTTCGATATGACTAATATCCGGTGTACAGTCAAGAATGATAGAATAGTATTTACATTTTCTAATTAAATCCAAAATGTTATTTCTAATTTTGTTACCAATGACATCTATTATTTTATTCTGAATTTTGTCCCCTAAATCATTTACCATTCGTGTTTCATGTTTTTGTGACTTTTGAGTCCGAAGCACATGTTCTGACATAATAGAATCAAATTTTGAGATCATCTCAACAGCTTTTAAAAAATTACCGTTATTGCTGTCAAATAATTTATTAGACTGCCCGCGTAAAGCAAGACACTGTCGTGACAAATATTGTATTATTAAAATTATTCTCTCAATCACAGCATGCCAGTGCTTTGCTTCTGCATTCAACAAACGTAGTTGCGTCTGGTTTACAGTTTGTTCTTTTGATAACAATTTTATAAGTTCTAACTGATTTTTAACATTTGCATTGTGAGTATCACTTTTTTCGTGCCTTGAAATCAATAGTGACAAATGCTGCTAGTCAGAAACACCTTCCTTTTGCGAAAAATTGTTTTTAATTTTGCGAAAAATTGTTTTTAATTTTTCCAAATATTGTACAACAAAAGCAATAAACTGCATTATTTTTTATTGAATAAACTAACGACGGTCTATTAATTTCTTTACCATTTGGAAGAGAACGGTAGAAATATTTTTTCGAAAACCTTCGACCATTTTCATTAGTTGGGAAATTAAATTGCGTTACCTGAACAGGCCCTCTTTCTACTAAAATTTTTGTTAATGTTGTTGATATTATCTCAGGCCACTCTCCAGGATCATCTGAGGTTGCTGTGTCCTGCTGCGACTGCTGTGAATCTGATGAGCAGCCAAATTTCTTTAGTTCAGAAAGCCTTGATGAGGATGACGTGCTGGCTTCTTCAGCGTCACCAACTTCTCTTTTCTCTGGTTTTGGAGACTCCGAGTCAGATGAAGTCACCTTCTCTTCCCCAGATTCGGAATCTTCCCTCATAATTTCCATTTCGACTTCTTGGACGCACGGCTCATTAAGTGGCCCGGAAAGAGAACTAGAGCTTGATTCTAATGCTTCCGCTGACACATTTTCTGGCTTCAAATATTTTTCTAAAGTATTGGCCAGTTTTTTCTTTTTTCTTTTTTTTTGTAGACTTTGTTTTCGATACTGAAAACCCGACAGCCTTTTCGTTTTTCTGTTCTAGAAAAATTATAACAATTTTAATACTTAATACAATTTAAGAATATGTAGGTAACTATCTGTGTATTGATTGATATATGATTGATATGTATGTAGGTACTTACCATATTTATAACTTTTCTTCAACTTTCTTCAAAACACAATCACTAACAACATTAATTTTCTCTACTCGATCTTCTCTGCAGCCAATTCAAAAATTAAATGACCAAATAATTATCATTGCACCCATATTACCACAGCATTAATGTAAGCATCATATAATATTATATTTCTTAAAATCAGCTTTAAGCTTTAAACCATTAGGTACTTACCGACAAAAGAGATCGCCGACACCCCGATCAAAAATAATATAAATACCTACTTCATAAATACGATATCTTTCACAGTCAATAAAAGCCGCCAGCCGCCAGTTTTCTGAAAAGTCACGTTTTGTAGCTTCTGATAAATATCCGGCTTTTTTGTAATCATTGCATAAAGATGCATGGAAAGCGTTCCTTCAAGTTGGCTTCGTTTAACAATTAGCCGCCATGGAATAAAAACTAACTTCGAGAATTTACATAAACAATAATCCGTGTAACTATATTATCAGGTGTTCATTTACACAATAAACATTTTTTATACTTATATAGGTACATATTTTTGAACTTCTAAAATTTGTAAAGTAAAAAAATTGTACATTTTTTATTTATTTTTTGTAATTTGTATATAATTTTTAAACCTTTTTGGCCACCCCTGAATTTGGCCGCCCGTGTGCGGTGCACACATTGCACACTGGCTTGGCCCTGCCCTGGGTGGACAAGGCCAAATGCTTGAACCACGTCGAGCCAAACTATGGGGGTCCCTAGGAAGAAATTTGACGCTACTGTTTACCAGAGAGCGCGTGCGGGCCTAATGCCATATAAATTAGCAATCGAAGATCGGAACGTAGTACAATTGTTCTCACCTAAGCTGGAGAGCGGCCGCAGAGTTCACATGTCGCAAAAGAGAAATATTTCGCCATGCTCACAAGGCTAGGCGATGACCAACCATGGTATAATTAAGTATAATGTGGAGTTGGCACTTGGGTTTCAAATTCCGATAAAGCTCCGGTGAATAAACTTATAGCTTACTTCGTCGAAGGCGAGACGGAAAAGACTGTGACTTTCAAATTCGACTCCACGTGGCTTAAAATTCAGTGTGAAATTGGCTATACTCCCACCAAAATTATGTAGAGCTGAGAAATTTAATCCGAAACAGGCATCAGATTTATATGCCTCAAATTGACAAATTAGGCTTCTAACGCCGAAATTTAAAAAAGCCGTTACATCTGTTGCCAATACCATCATACTCCACAGCGTTAGTTTTAATAGTTCTAACGACTTTTAGCACTTGACTGCTTAAAATTAAAAAAAGAAGTTACTGAATCTGTTATGTTGTTATTATAGAATGTTCTAATATAGTTTGAATTTACAGATAATTTTGAAATAAAAGCAACTAAATAAATATTGATTTTATTGTAATAGCCAGCAGCTATTGTGGGTTAATTGAACTTTCATAAAAATATAGTGTATTGCTAATGTGGAAATCTGGAATGGGTTGGCTAATATGCTTATTTGTCACCTAACTGTTGAAATCAGGAATTTAGAGGTCAAAATGCAAGTAATTAGTTGGAGATTCTTAATTACACGAATCTGTATAAAAGCAATGAAGAGCCAAGCATGGTTGTCTTTTAGTTCCAGAAGCCATTTCAGGTTGAACATGTATCGTAAGTAGTTGAGTAATAATTTAAAATTTGTTCGTTTCATTAAAATAATAAATCGGTGTACTTATTCTTTGGGAATAATTTGTGTTTAACACATTTATAACCAAAGATAATTTATCCCTGTTAAATAAACTTTATGTACTATTATTGAAAACTGGTGTTTATGTTATTTGTGATACGATAAAAAGAACCCTACGCCCTCGAAGAGTTACCGTCTAGTGGATTGTTAAGAAAGACGGGTAACATTATTGTAATCATTTAAAGCAGGAGACTTCAGTTTGTGATTTTTTTAAATGATCAAATCTTTTTTGTTTCTCCTAGTAGCACTTACTACTTGATTCCGTAACTGCTTGTGATAGTTGTAGTTATTAGTATCTTCTGGCTGTTTAAAACGACTTCAGGTTTGGTCAGGCAAACGCATTATATTTTTAATGGTGCCAGTCAACCATTGAGGAAACTGTTTAGTTTTGACTAGCGCAAACGAATCCAGCACAAGTTTTATATTTCCAACAAAAAAATGTACTTTATCATCAACGTTATAGATATCATAAATATAGGTGTCTCACAATAACCACTAAAGCTGGCTGTAGCAGGCTTCAGTAACGCATGAGAACTTTAATAAAATTATCACCACAAATTCTCTTCAGTGTCTAGTTTCCTCATACGGAAAATTAAAAGAAAATTTAATTTGACAACACGGTTAGGTTAGGTTTACTTGATGAATGTATTTAACAAGAAGCCCTGCCCACGATGCTCCTTTAATTTAAGTTCAGGGCCCACTTCGAAACATAAATTGTATAGTTATAGGATCAGGATTTTACACTCGATGAAGGGATGAATGATTTTGGGATAAGATATGAGTGGAGTAGCCAGGCGTAACTATCGCTTAAGACATTTGCAGCCCTTGTCTGTTCACAAATGAATACACTTCAGAGTATAAAAGTATATTGAAGAATTAAATAAAATACAGGGGTTTAGATACAATTAACTTGTGTCGTGTTTTGCTGTTTGGTCTGATAACTTACTATTTGCATAAGGGCAAAACACAACGCTCGCAAAAAATCCTGCTTGTAAACAACGTGTATAAACCTAACCTAATGATATAATTGACGAACCTATCCATCTATGTTGTTTGCTAAAGACAATAAAGATTATTATTATTATTATTGTTATTATTATTATTATTATCCAAGACCAATATTCTAAAAGCGTATACGTTTGGGAAACTGACACGTTAACCCTTCTTCTATTATACAACGATCAATAGTTTACTAGTCAGTCTGTTTTAAAAGATTAAGATCGCTAGAGGTTATATACAATACCGCAATTAGGATAGCTACAGGTGCTTTTATAATCGGCCCTGCAAGAAAAGTTCTTTGCCACGTAAACGAACTGATACTTCGTCACAGAAGAAGGGAATGGCTAACACTAAATTACGCTACCTCAATCGTTTCCTCTTCTGAAAAACCCGCATATCAGTCGACATTCAGCACTTTCTTCCACACAATATACGTAAGCTAACCCAAGTTCCCTTTTAAACCTTTCTATTATAGAATATCCCAGTTATTGAATGAAACATACCTCAAGTCACTCCTAAAACAACATCCGATATTATTCCTTAGACACACTCACTTCCCTCTGTTAATTACAACCTGCTTAATCTTGATAAGAGCACAATTACGCACGGATTAATAGGCGTTAATTTTAAATTACTGTGCCAAAATTATCCATCGGAAAATTTTACATATATATATCAATCACGCATCAAAACGTGACAATGGAGTTGGAGCTGCTTTTTTTACTAACGAAGTAATTTCCAAACTTTGTCTATCTACATGAATGTGCAAGTGTTTTTGCAAGGAAAATCACTGCAACTTTAAAAGTCCTGGAATGGATACTTGATTAAAGGGGAGGCAATTACCGCTTATTTTTTGACTCCCGAAGTGCCTTGGTATCCGTTCAAAGTATATACTACAAGGAACCAAGGGTACAAGATATTAAAAATGTGGTGACTGTTCTGGCTCGTTCCTCGAAAGAACACTTCTATCTGCGCGGGCGGCATCACACATGGGTATCACTGGTAATGAACAAGCCAACAAGCATGCCAACAAAGCTGCATCTTCAGAAGATCTAAATCTCCTACCCATTGTAGCTCATTATAACGTAAACAATCATTTTAAGAAAATTATTGTCGATAAAGTTAACGATGAATGGAATACAACACACGGTAATCGATTAGTTACAGTAGCGGCTGCTCCTAGGGGGCAAGGGCGCTAGCCTCCCAGCTGTCAAAAGTCTATATGGCACTATAAAAAGTAACTATTCTATAATTGAAAATATCATCTATTCTACCGTTATAATATAACAAGATTTAAGTAAGGAGATCCGGAGGTAGTTATTCGATACCGCTTAAAACACATAACATTGTAGCGTTTTGACCTTCGGAATTTAACTTTTAGTCCTGGTAATTAATTTTGGAAATATATGACCTCCATTAATTTCGAAAAGGCTCAAGCGTTCACTTAAACTCAAATGTATATGGTCGGGAATACACAATGTATATATCAAAGGTATAATATTTTTAGCTATTTGTACAAAATAATATTTAATTCTTAAGCAAATGGTATGTATATTAATAAATTAAAGATTTTTCTGGGGACGTGTTCCTTCGTTCCTAGTTGTGGCGTGGCTTACGAGTGCGGCAGTTTGTGTACGTTTGAGGACGACATGGCTGCAAACACACTATGAAATACAGAAATTACAAAATACCTGTGGTTGCGGGGCGGTGTATTAGCTGGTGTGGATCGTGGTTGTGCCTTAAGATGGAAATTCGTTACTCCCAGAGTAACGGCAACGTGAGCTTGTACCTGGTAGAATTCGTTTGTTTAGCAGCCGATGAATTTGACGGCGCCCCTGATCGACCGCTGCGAGTGCCTCCACGTTGATGCCGGAGCAGTGTAATTTGCCTTTGGACAACGGTCAAGAAGACGTCGCTGGGCTTACAATACCAGACCTCTAGGTATGTTGATTATAGAGTTATAATCGCCTCGTTGATTCCAGTAGTGTCGGGGACCAGGAATTGTGGTGGTTTTGAGCTATCAGGGAATGTACTAGGTGACAGTGAGCGCTATCACATTCTAATGCACTAGCAGGGTTCAGGAATGAGCTTTAAGAAACAGTAAGCGCTGTCACATTCTAAGGCCAGAAGAGGATTGGGGGAAAGGAAAGTCTAGAGACTCAAGTCAGACTGGTCGGGATCGGTGGACTCAAGTGACTTAAGTGGTTGTGAAACCTTCTTTTATACTCTCCGAGCGGTTTTATCGGAACAGCTACTTGGTGTCTTTGCGCATAGCAGGGACGTGATTTGTTATCACCAGTTTCAGCGCTGGCTAGATGTAACGCCTGATTACGCCTAAATAAGCAATATACAAATTACAGTTTTGATGTATAATTATAATTTGCTGCAGATGCTAGCGTTACATCATAAGTTATAAAGTCAACACGCGTATTCGTATCAATGCACCCTATCCGCGGGCAGCTGTTTGGGGCGATTCGACGTAGGGCTCAAATCTATATGGCAATCTTCCTCATTTGGAATTGGAATTTCTAAAATATTTTTAAAGAAATTTTACCCTGTGAGCACCAATATGTTGTAATTCCATGAGGCCTCTCCGTGGACTCTCTTTATTCCATCTAAATCCAATTGGTTTCAATATTTTCCCTAAAGAACGGAAGCTACATTTTCCTATATCTCGTTCACTTAACGTTCTTGGTAACGTTGCTCGAGTAATATGTTGCTCTACAACTAGCTACAAATATTGTTGTGATGTTGGAATATCAACATTAAGAAGAATAAATTAAGTTACTTACTGTTTTTATATATTTCATATATTAAATTTATGATAGCCACTTTGTTAAAGCTATCGACGTCCAATATGGGCTTTTTCGTGAATGTTTGTCTCTTTCGGCTGCAGATGCGCGCATTGCTCATCACCGTCTGTGTTTTGTGACATTGCACTTACGGTGCTCACGTTTAATCCTAGTGCTTGTTATAATAATGATACAAACTGTAAAAATGCAACCAAATTCATATATGTTAATTACTTATCGTACATCTGTTACTAGGAGCAAACGACCTCTGTTGTTACGTTCACTTTCAAAGTAAATTAATAATTTAGCAAGCAACTTCGTTGACTGTTTGCACAATGCTTGTGGCATCGTTAAAAGAATTTTAAACACCACAAGAATACACGCTCACCAACCAGTAAAATGAGGATATCAGAATAAACAACAATAGTATATTGTGTATCTAGGACGAAAAGCGTAACATTCCCAGACGACTGTGAATATTGTTGGGCGAGGCGAATTCCGAGCCCAACAACACAGGAGTCCTTGTAACTTTTGGAAATGAAAAGGGTACACACCGTTCATCTTTAATGTGGCCCAAATAAAGTTCTGAGAAACATTAGCTTTCTGGACAATTTGTCGTGTACTAGTTGTCGATTCAGCATCTCCCCTTTCCAATACTTCTTCTTCAACATCAACCGCGTGTCAATTTGGTATTCCACCATCATGACCCTTCTGTAGTTGTAAATTCCCAGTCTCTCTTCCTCGTTGAATAACGCGAAGAAATGTATTTTCGGAAAGGGTTGGTTTACTTGGAAATTTTTCTAAATATATACGCCTTGCTCGTGCAGCACTTTCATCGGCAGCTTCATAAGCTATTATCATGTCCATGTATTCATCATTCGTGTAATTCACCGTTTTATCCAGAACTTTTTTGTAAGGATTTTAAATCGTTTTTCAAAAATACTTCGCAAAGCTACAAAATGCTCCATCGCGAGTTTCATCTAAGTCGCGCCAGTCATATTTTGTCAACTAATTTTTATTAAAACTAACCTGCTTTCTTCTGTCATTAACATCAACATTACAATTGTCGTGACACGATGACTCTTGTTTTACTTTCCTAGTTTATCGTAATGCACTACAGAATCAATGTCATCAACATTTTGATCAGCATCAAGGTGGTCGGTTTTGGTTTCGCTTTTGACCTGAACCACATCAGCTACTTTTTGTCTCTTGGAAAAAAACAGACAAAAACGTTTGGTTTTGTATGTTTTGACATGGCAAAACTGAAAACATTTATGTAGACAATTGAACTAAAAAATTACCTATATTAAAATGTTACAATTATTATGTCAATAATGCTGTATCTTCTACGAATTCCAACCGCTAAATCACAATAAGATTTCCACGTTCACGTATCACGTTACAGGCTGCCAATATCTGCTATAACATGACTGCACAATGCACCGACTTGCAGACTGCGACTGACTGAATGTTACGTTATTATTAATTATTACCTGAACAAAAAACGAGGGAACATGTAACACATGACTCATATGAGTATGTCGTACCGATACTGATCGCTACGCCGCTACCAGTAGAATACCGTTTTCTCCTTCAACAGATGTCTCTCACATAGTTTACTTGATTGTTGCTCTTATATGGTGCTATCTGATGTGTCTCTAAATAGTCAAAAGTAACTAAGTACTTAGCCACTAATCAGAATTACATGCCAAAAATTGGGACAAGTTTAATCGCAAATCTGGATACCGATTGGCAGACCACCACATGGACAGAGTCCACAAGTCTAACTCTAGTCACCTAACCTGAAGCTATTGTGCATAATAATTTTGAAAGTTGCACTTTATTAAAATGTCCGTTCAAACCACCCATTTTTACGTCCCTCGTCTGAAAGACGAAGGAAATATTGTAATCACGAAAAAATAACTTTCCGAGATTTCTTTAGATCTTCATACGTTACAGGGTCTCTATATGACGAAAAACAGGTTTTCTCAATTCCGTCTGTCTATCTGCCTGTTTGTCTGTCTGACGTCTGTCTGTCTGTCTGTCTGTTGGCGGTATAACTCAAAAAGTATTTGTCGGAGGAAAATGATATTTTGCATACATATTAAGGTAATCATCTTAAAAAATAAAATTTTGTTTGTTTTTGCGTTAATTTTTAAATAGAAAGAAGCAATAATTTTCACATAGGTCAGGTTTTACACGAAAATAGGGCTCAACAGATACAGAATAATGTCACAAAAGAGTGAAAACGTTTTAACAATAAGACCGTTCCCTTAAATAGAGGCGCTCGCCGCACTCATTTCAAAGAGGCTCGATGGCGCGGTTGGACTTATCGATGCAGTTACGATCGCTATGCAGGTGTGGTTACGATAGTTCTGCAGATGCTGCGTGTTCAAACCGCAGCGGAATAAATTTTATTTATTTGAAAATGTATTTAATTTATTAGAAACGTGAAGATATTTTTACTCTTAACTTAATTTGATTTTTAAAATTATTTAGTGTCACAATGTTGACGAGGGAAGTTTTGGGTAAAGCCTTTTACAGAATTAAAAAACATGAGTATGATGTGATAATCTCTCCGAGGGGGGGGGGGGTTCTGTAGTGCTCGGGGGGGGGGGCTGTAAGGTTTGGGGGGGGGGGGTACCCCCTAGATTTAACACTGCTTGCACGTGATCGATGGTACCATATCTTCGTTCGAAAGCCTGTTTGTTCCGGTGGCTGTTAAAGATCAAACTTCGTCGTTACTAGAATTAAAACTATTTTGACGTAGAACCTATAGGGAGGTGTTAGTAGACTAATACGAGGGGTAAACAGCTGTCAAAATTGTGTACACCATAAATTCATTTTCAAGAAAAAAATCCAGATAAATGCTAGTAAAGCTTGAATAAATTAATATAAATCCTGATAAATCCAAATATATCTAAAAAATCTAAGAATATCCAAATAAATAAAAAAAAAATCGAAACAAAATAGTCTAAATGCAACCACATAAATCTCAATAAATCCACATGAATTCCGAGATACCTTAACGATCATAAATTGAAAATAATGAATTAAACATATATTTATCCACGAAAAGATGTTGATCTCACGAGCACGTAGTACGAGTGAGGTGATATCTTTGAGTTAATAAATGTTTAATTCACGTGGTGTATATAAGTTTTTATTCAATTTTGACGAAATTTTAAATAAAATATTATTCAGATCAAGATATAAGTTTGCCCATTCATCGTCGATTTGATCTAAATTTTAGTAATTATATATGACACACTACAAAGAGAAAGAATAATTGAATGTAAATATTTGTAGACATAATAAAAATATGTTGTTCTTTATTGAAACTTATTTAATTTACTAGTGAATTAATAGTAATTTACGATACAAGTGCGTAAAGCTACTAAAGGCACGAGCGGGGTAGAATTAAAACGCGAGTGAGCGAGCGTTTTAAGCCCCGCGAGTGACTAAAGATGCTTTATGCATGTGTATCGTACAATATTTTATCTACAATAGAATCTAGAAAACGCGGTAAATATAATAGTATATTATGTATCAAGTTTTATAAACGCCATTTTAGTCACGAGTTTTATTAATCACGAGCAAAGCGCAGCGGAGCGAGTGTTTAATAAAATGAGTGACTAATAAGTTTATAAAACGAGTTGCATACTATACTTTTTCTACGACCACAAATTTAGAGAATATAACATCATATTATTTCATTAAAATTTTGACATTTATTATATTAGGTTAAATTATGCTTGACAAACTTCAAAGTGACGATTGAAAACTAACTTGATTTTAGTTTTGGCTGTGGCTAATAAAGCAAATACTATTTGAACCTAACTTCACCTCATGACTAAAACATCGTTGCCAACTTCAGCTCATGACTAAGAGGCTCTTTAGTCATAGGTTATGAAGGCATGATTAAAAGGTCACTTAGCGACGTGTATGTTAGTATGTTAAATGGAATTTTAGTTACAGGAGTAGAAAAAAAAAATTAAAATGTAAATTAGGATTACCAGTAACCCTTCGTAATTTTGCGTGTTTTAAAATGTTTAAAACACGTTGCTACTGACAACGTGCCTATGAAATCTTTTAAACACGTTACTATTGACGACGGAAACTAATGAAAACATGTTATTAAACAGTCGTTTTACAAACTTAAAACTGCCAACTAAAAGGCAATTTTACACACTGGCGTAGATAATAGCTATTTATGCAACAAGTGCTATAAGTTGTCGGCTTCGTTTCATAACAAGTCTCGTGCATAAACCACTTTTAGCACGAGTTTGCATACATTATTTTTTCTACGACCTTAAATTTTCTGTTATTAATCCATAAATGTCGATTTAACAAAGGTATATAATTTATGTCATAATAAAGAGATGGCCTTGAAGCGCATGTGAATGTTTGTGGAGCCAGTACTGTCAAAGTCAGTTATCAAACGTAATTATAATAGTACGGAATAGTGACTTTATTAATTACATATACATAACGCTTTAATTATTTAAAAAACACTTTACCTCTAACGCAAGAAGTAACTAGAATAACTTTACAACCTCACTTCCAGTTAGAAATTGCAGTTTTAAAACCTCACTTCACTTTATAACACATGTGCTAAAAGTAAATAGCTGATCTCTTTAAATATACTAAATTATAAAACGTCACTTTTAGTGAAAAAAGCTATTGCTAAAAGGCCTACTTTTAGTGGTGGTCGTAGAAAAAATACTTTTATCTACGATAGTGTGTAAAATTGCTTGTTAGTTGGCAGTTTTAAGTTTGTAAAACGACTGTTTAATAACATGTTTTCATTAGTTTACGTCGCCAGTAGTAACGTGTTTAAAAGATTTCATTAGGCACGTTGTTAGTACTAACGTGTTTTAAAATTTTTAAAACACGCAAAATTATGACCGGTTGATGGTAATCCTAATTTACATTTTTTTTAATATTTACCGTGTTTTCTAGATTCTATCGTAGATAAAATATTGTACGATACACATGCGTAAAGCATCTTTAGACATTCGCGAGGCTTAAAACGCTCGCTCACTCGCGTTTTAACTCTACCCCACTCGTGCCTAAAGAGTAGCTTTACGCACTTGTATCGTAAATTACTATTATCTACTTTGCGTTCGTACTGAGGCTATTACGATACGCAAACGCGTATCGTAATAGACACAAAGCGATGCTATAATAAAAATACTAAAAATTTTCATTTTTTGCTTAAAAAAGTGGCAAAGTAGATAAAATACTGTATGATACCTCGTTTATAAGGCATTTTGTAGCACTTACTCCTTTAGGGCACTCCTCGCTTCGCTCGTCGTACACTAAATCCGTGCGTGCTACAAAAAGCTTCTTATAAAACTCGTATCATAATATACTATTATTTCACTTATGAATAATAGACTGTTTATGAAGGTTGTTATGGAGTTAATAATGTCACTTTAAACTGTCAAAATTGAATAAATAATTTAAAATGCTCTCTATGTTAACTACTATTCAGTGTCTGTGCTATCATCATACCTGAGGAATAAAAAATCACGAAAATGCATTCGTAAAACTTTCATTTGAAATAGTAACAATAATAATGATACTCATACCTCATGCTCATAGCTTCATCTGAAGAAGATTCCGCATTTTTTCTTTCGAATTTTTTTTTTAGTTTTACAACTGATTTTTTGTCGCGATTCCATTGTAATAATGCCGCGAATTTTACCTTTTCGCCAAGTTTCTGTGTTAGATGTAGTTTTTGGAGTTGATTTTTGCTTTTTGGAATTCAATGATTTCGAAGTAGTAATAAATCTCCGTAACCGATCCGTACTGATTTTGGGTTTAGATTCTTCCAGAAGCCAACACAAAGATGACAGCAGATTTAGCATTCATTATTACTTTAACAAATGGTCTCATTTTAACCACATCTTCTGACTGTGGGAATTTGGAAGAAAAATCTTCCATTAACAGGTCTTCGCCAACCCCTAAAGAGGAAATATCACATCCTTGTATAGGTCATGAGGTTCTTCCTGGCCTCCTTCATCTTGAGGGTCTATTGAAAGTAAGTTCATAACATCCTGGTTATCATTGTGTGACAATAACTATTGAGTCATCGATTGAATCGCATTCCGCTTGATTTTCACATTCATTTGAGCCTTGATCCAAACTCTCTGAAACAGGCGGTATTGAAATATTATTGCAGTTATTATGCCTAACAACTATGGCAATATTTTCGGTATGTAGTACGACATCTTTCAGAGCCGTATCTACTATATTTTTATGCAATCGTCGTCCATGTTTTTCAAATCAGGAGTTTCAGGTTCCAAATTTCTGGCTGAGTCCTTTTTTTTTGTTCTCTCAGAAACACCAATATACCGTTCAAATCATTCATAACATTATTGACTGCCTTTATTCTACCCAAACGTTGAATTATGTCCTTTATGCTGTAGTTTATTACCGTGAAAAAGTTGAAGTCATGGATCTGGTGGTTCTGAACGTTCTTCCGCAAGTTTGGCTACTGAAAAGCCAGGGAATAAACATGTCATCAGTTAACAGGAGATTTCATCAGAAGTTAACGATGATCTTAATAAGTGCATGAGTATTCAGCTCATATCAAGTGTAACAGTTAGCAGTGATAAAATTATTAACGAGCTTTTAATTGGGATGATTAGTAAGCCAGGTGCGGAGAAAAAGCACGCAGTTTTCGGATATTTTTCTAACAGTGGAGTGACATCTGCTGAACAAATTTTCTTTGTAACTTCGAAATTCATCTTTTCTTCAAGTTTTAAATCCGTTGCTGTCAGAAAGTGTTTGTCTTTTTGACTCACTTGCAATGAAAAATGCTATTAAGTTGTCTTATTGCAGTTCTACCCTGTCCTGTCCTATTTCTTATTTCATTATCACTTCCTCCAACATCTGTTATGTACCTATATATATATATAAATATATATATATATATATATATATATATATATATATATATTTATTTATTTAATTTGTTTATGCATACAAATGTAGTTTAAGTTGCTGACTTGCTTATTTTAACAATTTACTTCCAGCCCTTTTTATTGGTTTTCCCTTTTTTCTTAAACTTTTTTCATCCATTCCAGTCCAACACCGTCTTCTAGTATCCTATATACGCCCAACGGGTTGTTTCCTATGCCCTCACAGTTGTAAATTAAGTGTATAATAGTTTCCTCGCTTCTATGACATATTCTAATTTATTTTCTTCTCTATGTAGCCATTTTATTTTACTTAACTCTTCATTTCCACATCTGAATCTTGCTATTATACTCTGTGAATTTTTGTTTCCTTTTCTAATCAGGTATTCGGGTAATCTGTTATATTGCACTATGTTTCGATATATTTCATATTTATTTAAGCTGTTGTATCTTTTCTGTTGTTCAACCTCTTTCCTTCTTCCACCTACCTCTTTGGTTAGTGTAGTCCTCTTTCTTACTTCTTCCAGTGATAGTCCTGCTTCTTCATAGTAGTTCTTTCTCTGTAGCCCTTATCTTGTGTAGTCTCCTCTGCTTTCTTCGTTTGATAATTCTCTTTGCACTTCTATCGTATATTCTCCTTTTGGTTCAGTCCTTATTCGTTCTTCATATCTTACCGCCCTTCTTCCTGCGTCTACTTCTAAGCTGTTTCTGTTCGTTTCTGCTAACACTATGTTTGTAGGGGTTGTCTTCTTTAGCCCTAAAGTCCATTTTATGTATTTAAGCATCACTCCGTCCAATTGCGTCGTTAGAGAGTCCCGCCCCACACTTCTGCTGCGTACAGTAGCATGCTGCGTATTATTGCATCAAAGATTAACATTTTTGCTTGGAAGTTATCGGGGAATTTTCTTCTTCCTATGCCCCAAAGTTGTGCCAGTGCCATTGTTGCTTTTTTCTTCTGGTAATGTATGTGTGTCCTAGTACTATTATTTTCGTGTAGGCAATAACCTAGGTATTTACACACTTTCACCTTTCTTCTTTCCTCCTTCCCCTGCTCCTCCTGAATTCCATTATTTTTGATTTTTCTGTGTTTAGTATCAAATCTTTCTTCTTTAGGTATGCTTGTAAATTCTCCATCATGAATCGCATTTCTCCAGGTGTTGTAGATATCATCGCTATATCATCCGCGTACGCCAGTGCTCTTTTGTTTTTCCTATTACTATGCCTCCTATTATTTCCTTAGCCAAGTGTTTATCTATATCTGATATGTATATATTGAATAATATTGGGCTTAGTGGACAGCTCTGTCTGAGTCCTCTTTCAGTCCAAAATCTTCTCTCCTCTGTGTCTGTGCCTATATAGCTTATGGTTTCCTTGTATATGTCCTGTATTCTGTTTATTAGTATCCTGCTTATTCCTTTTTTTCCCATGTGTTTCCATAGCTTTGCTCTATTTATCTTATCGAACGTAGCTTTCAGGTCCGCAAAAAACACATACAGTTTCTCACCTTGTTTCAACCTCTTTTCAATTGCGTAGTTTAGCACATATAAGTTGTCAACTGTTCCTCTGTTTTTCCTGAATCCCGCTTGGCTTTCCGGTATCTGTTGATTTTCCTCTATTTCTTCTTGTAGTTTTTTCTGTATTATCTTTGCATATAGTTTGTACATAAAATTTAGTAGACTAATCCCTCTGTAATTTCTTATTTCTTCTTTGTTTCCGCCTTTATGTATTGGATATATAATGCCCTCTCCCCAGCTGTTTGGTATTCTGCCTTGCTGCCAGATCTCATTTATACATTTCGTCATGATTTCGGTCCCTTCTTTCTCCATATACTTCAAAGCTTCGTTTTGTATTTTATCCGGTTCAGCTGCTTTCTGTTTTTTCAGCTGCTGTATGTGATACTTTATTTCTTCTTCTGTTATTCTCTCCGTGGTTGTTATTACTTCTACCTCTTCTTCCGCCGTTCTTTCATTACTACCTTCCAGTAGTTCTTTGAAGTATTCTGCCCATTACATTGTCTTTATACCGTTCCGCTTATTCGACTTTACTTTCTTATTGCACGCTATGTACTTCCAGATGTCCGTTTCCTGTTCTATTTTTCTTATTTCTTCCATTTCTTCTTTCATTTTGTTTTGTCTTTTTTTTGACATAGGTCTTGAATTCTTGTTTTTCTTGTACATATGTTTCTATGTTTATGTGTTCTTTCTTCAGTTTCCTTAATGCTCGTCTTACTACTCTTTTCTTTTCTCTGCACTCCTTGTCCCACCAGTTATTTTTGTGTACCCAGTCTTTCTTCTTATATTTTTTTGTTACTAGGCTATTCCTTATAGCTTCAGTCAGTTGTTGTATGTTTTGTATATCGCTTTTTCCTATTTCTTCTTTTAATCTTCTTCTATATTTTTCTTTGCCATCCTCAGTCCAATCCACTATTTCCCTTGTTTCTGCTTCTAGTTCTTGTTCTTCAATTTCTGCTTGTATTTCTAAAGATAAGGGCATGTGATCCGATTCTGTTCTTTCCTCCACCGTAATTTTTTTTACGCTTTCCATTGTCTCCTTATTCGTGATTAAATAGTCTATCACGGATTTTCCTACTTTTGAGATATATGTTAATTCTCCCTCTTCATCTCCCTAGAAGTTTCCATTTAATATGCTTAATCCCTTATCTTCTGTCCAGCTAATTAGTTTTCTTCCTTCTGCGTTTGTTCCAACATCTGTTATGTTTTCCCCTAAATATTTGTACGTCTTTCGGTTTTCAATGGTTTCCGTTCCTAACACTAAATCTTCGCCTGTCCCACCAACGACAATATATTCAGTTTTTGATGTATTTATGGTTAGACCCCAGTTTATGTAGTCTTCGTTTAATTTTCTTAGCATGTAATCAATATCCATTTGATCTTCCGTCATAGTCACCTGATCATCTGCATAATGTAAAGTAAACAATATATCGTCTCCCGCAGCTACTCCCATATTTCGGAATTTTTGTCATTGTTCGAGAGCTGCATTTAGGTATATCTTGAATAACGTAGGGGCAATACAACAGCCCTGTCGAAGCCCCTTTGTCATTTTTATTTCATTTGATATTTGTTGTCCTATTTTGACACAACTGGTCATAATACTACAAAGTTTTTGTATAGCCTGAATACAGATCTCTTTAATTCCTCTCTGTCGCATGACCTGCCATAATTTAAATAATGGGACACTGTCGTAGGCTTTCCTTAGGTCTATAAAACCATATGGGACTCGCGATTACATGCCAAGCGTTTGTCTATCAGCGGCTTTAGTCAAAACAGGGTGTCTACCACAGATCGTCCAGCACGGTATCCGCTTTGCTTCTCTACATCTGCAACTTCATTCTCGAGCCTATTTTTTTATAATTTTTCCATAAATTCTTTGTAGTGATTTTGTAATTTCTACTCGACTCGAAGTTCTTCTCATCATAGGAACAAATTAAATATATAAGTGAGAAGTTCATACAATTTTTCTGGTCCGTGTTTTAGAAGTTCGACAGGGATGCCACCAGGTCCAGGAGCCCTTCCGTTTTTCATGCCAACTATAGCTTTTTTAGTTTCTTCTAGCGTTATCTCATTCTCTTCTGTCAAATAATTGTCGAGTTCATGATGTAGTTCATTTGGTTGGAATTGTGGTCTCCTTTCGCTTAGCTATTCTTCATAAAAATTCCGTCCACGCTTGCATAGATATCGGTTGTAGTCCGCTATGTTCTTTGGTATCACTTCTTAAACGCTTTTAATTGTTTTCCAGGCTTCGCTTGACCTAGTAGTTCCTAGATAATTATCAATCTGCTCGCATCTGTTGTGCCATATTTCATTTTTTGCTTTCGCCACAGCTCTTTTAACATTCCTGTTACTATGCATATACTGTTGTCGGTCATTCATATCGTTGGTTGACAGCCATCGCCGATATAATTGCTTCTTTTCTTGAACCATTTTCTCTATTTCGTCATTCTTTTTTTGGAATGGTTTTGCACTTCCCCGATAGCTTCCTTTGCTGCTTCGTTCACCTTTTCAACAATATATTTGTACATATTCTCCGCAGAAGAATCGTTTATGCCATTTAATGTTATATTCAAGCGTGTTCTGTATAGAAAGCTTGTAGTCTTCTTTTAAACTTTGTAGGTTGTATTTTGGGAACTTGTGTGTGCGAGTCCGTTGGTTTTTACCAGCTTCCTTCGACTGGGTCATATTATGATATGGAAAATACAACTTTGCTCGGACTAGTAGTGATCAGAACCACATTTCAATTTTCTCTGGAGTCTTACATCTTCAACTTGTATTCTCGATCGTTGTCTAGATATGGTATAATCCATAACTGTCTTGTAGGTTGCGTCCAGGTATATTGATGAATTTGCTTATGCTGGGAATAGTCATTTAATATCTTAAGTGAGTGCTGTTAATAAAACAATATAACTCCACATAAATCCAAATAAATCTGAAAAAATCCAAAATATCCGAATAAATATTCATACATCCATGCACGTGCTGTTTCCCTCTCGCACTAATATTTGTAATTTTATAATTAGTAGCATCCTCCATTTGCTTCATCTTCTCTAGGTGCTTTGTTATTTTTCATTTTCTATAATGTTGTACTCTTTGTCCCCTTGTTTACTTTTCCGTCTGTTTTGCTACTGGTTTATAATTTTGCATAAGTATTTGGTTTCTGTGAGATATTAGTTATTCTGTCTTGTTCTGTTTTCCAATTCTCTGTTCATTACCTTTATGTTCTAGTGGTTTTTGATTGTTTCCGTAATCATCAGTACATTATGATTCCGGATATCGTTCTTTACCGCCTTCAATATTTTCTGATTTAGTTTATTGTATTTTCTCGTACTTTTATGATCTTTTTCTTGTTCTTGTTTAGTATTTATACTGATTTTATTTATTTTATGCGACTTATCACAGTTCTCTTTCTCTCTTTGTCTTATTGTTTTCAGCATTCTGTGGTTTATTTCCTCAGTACTTTTTGCTTGAGCCGTAAAGGCTGTTGAGGACTCATTTATTATTTCTTAGCAATTTCTTCCCAGTAAATATGCTACTCGTTACTGTAGAGCGAGGAAACGACTTTAATTTTTGCAGCGGATGAAGATTCGAAAGCAGAAGTCCGTCCCTTTCCCAGACTCACTCGACCTACCCCATGGCTTGCGCCTAAGTTATCACAGCGCAAACGAGCAATGGTAGCAATCGTACCGAGACTTACGAGGGCAGAAGGACGAGAGGGCCGACAAATAATAAAAATTAGGAAAAAGCGATGCCGATGCCGCACGGTTCGGCGGTAATAATAGGATGTTTTCGTCTGGAGGCCGGGATCAATAGTTCTCCATGTTGTCCTGGGACGGCGCCCGCGCCGCGACGCTTGCTTTCAGAACTAGAGCCATTCCCGTCCCAGATCTCAGGCTGTTGAGTCGTCGCCGCGACCCCCAGCTCGCGGACGGAGTGCCCTTCATGCGGGCTCGACGCGGATTCTTTGCGTGGTCGCTTTTCCGCTAAAGCTGCGCCCTTAACGCACGAACGCCAGTGGTGTATGGTGTAAATTACAGTGGCCTCGGATGAAGCCTCAGACTTATTTTATCGGTAAGTGGCCCCGTCGACGAACCACAGGTTGTCGTCGCTCTCGCCCTCTCGCCAAGGGCGCGATTCCGCGACGTTTCGGCCGCATTTCGGCGGAATCGCAGGGCGGGCCGTTTTCAGATGGCGCCCCGGGCGCCCGATTCTCCGGGCTCCGGGAATTTCTGTTTCTTTCCGCTCGTGGTCCCTGATCGATGAGTTGCGATACCGTCGTAAATTATTAAGGCTTGTGTTAGTTCCATATCGCATGCTTTGTAACTAAACGGGGCGAATCTAGGGAATTTTTGAAAACCCCTGCTTGTAGACAACTTATTTAACTAGAACCGCTTGAGGTTAATAAATCTGCGCTTCGAAATGAGGAGGTTTACAATTAACCATCTGGTTTACTGTCGTTGCCTCAGGTATAGTTCACGCAAAAAAATCGGGTGCCTTTATTTTTTTTTCCAAAATAAATTTAACCTTTGCTATAAACACTTTATAACAAGTGATTTAAATTATTTAATCGTTGTTATTGCACATCAAAAATCATTTAATATGTAAACATGCTCCATCATTAGAATATTTCAAAAAAGGAAAAACTGCGGCTATGGTAGTGGAAAGACAAATACTATAATTAGCTAGACTGATTATAAATTATACGAGGTTAATGGTAATACAGTACAGAAATAAGGATCTGATGGTTTTAAAGCATCGAATGAAGAACAGGATATGGCACTGGTAAGCTGTATGAAAGACAATTAGTTGTCTACTGCAACTAAAGCTAAAGAATCCACCTGTGCTAAAAATAAAAAATATTTAATCCTTACCCTGCGAGAAACGATTTTGTGGGTGCAAACTAACACATTAAATTCTGCAAATATGAGTGCCAGAGATGATCTAGAATTTTGGGATAATATAATCGTTTTGGATGAAAAAAAGTATCAGTCAACTTATTAGAGTTAAATACCAGACCAAACCAGATACTATATGCTGTATAAATTGAAGAAAATCTTTAGAGACGTTTATGAAGAACATTTTGATTTTATGCGCGATCCATACGTTCGAAATTGTAAAAACATGGTTGAGCAAGAACAAGAACGACATTTAAATTGAATTGGGAATGCTTCATTGAATTTTTTAACAGAACAAATGAACCATACCAATTTTTAACCTTTGTCAAAACATTATTAAGTGTTAGAACAGTTGACTTCGTGAATGCATCAGTCAACTTCCAAGCTAGGGAGATTGCAACCTGTAATTGCACACAGTGACGACATTTTAGAACATTAATTACATTTTCATATTGTTACACGTTTGCTGTTAATGATTTTAATTATTTGTATTTAATTATACCCATATTTTGTATTGATTCGCAATTTGAACGTAGTGACAAAATCTTGTATAACTGTAATGTGTGAATATGAGAACGCTTTAAACAGTAGTGACCAAAATAGTAAAATATGGCCACTAAATCTATTTGGATGTATTAAAATTTTTGTGACAACTGTACCTGCCTATATTATTTATTGGCTCAGAAAATAAACCTAAACAAGAATTTAATACGTTTTTAAACATTTGACAAGGAACTGCCCTTAGCAGAGTTCTGGGCGTATCAATTTTAACCACTTTTCAACATGTATCCATACAACAAAATCTTACCATACATCTTTCCCTTTAATAATAATGTCTTTATTGATATACCAAAAAAGTAGTTACATTGCTATAAAGAGCAATAAACAAATAAAAATGTAATACAAGAATAACTTCTTTTTACATTTTTTTAAGCAAAAGATGCAGTTCAGCTGCAAGTAGCCTGGGTGCTGTTCTTGAAATGTACCTTTAAAATCTTGTTGGTCACTTCTAGTTCAGACCTTTTAAAATAAATTTCAGAAGTAAAACTAAAGATTTATTAATTAGAAATAATGACAAAGAATTACATTTTACAAAAAATAGACCACTTAGCAGAGCAGTTTTGTAAACAAGTTGGAATGTCTGGGATTGTTAATAAAATATATACAAGTTGCTTGTGGTTTTGAGTTAATTTGTTAAAATGAGCTTACATATGTTTAGATTACTATTTGAAAACATGTGTAACTAACTAAATTACTATATTTTAATTTTTGTATAAAATGTTAAAATTGTTGCTATTGTTTTCGCAAACCGTCGAACATTTTCAAACCAACTAAATTCTTTTTTTTTGTATATATAAATTATTCGTAATATTCTTTGAGCAATTTTTATTTGATTAACATAAAATCCATTAATTAGAAAAATGTGTATCGAGAATACCATTACCTTCCTTTGGATCCCTAAAGGTAACCAATGCGCAAAAATGATTTTTATATTTCTTCTTCTTAGCGTGCCTTATATTCGTTTCGAATGTTGGCTACCATCAAAGCGATCTGAATTCTGTTTACCTCCTTCCGAAATAACTGTACAGATGTCATACCAAACAGTGGTGTGGAGTTTTCTGCCATGAACTTCTTCGTCTTCTATGACCTCGTTTACCCTTTATTGTAGTTTACTGTTTTTACTGTAGGTGGTACTAAATAGTATAGTCTATCTTTTTTCAACATGACTTAGAGCAGACCATGACTGCACATCTTTGTAAGAGTGTAGATAGAAATTTAGTTACAACCCGGTTTTGATGTTCGTTACAAATGAAGTTAGCAAGGTAACTCAAAACTATACTGTTCCCTTATTTTTAAAATGTGTTTTCATTAGACTTACGAAAGGAACAATGAATCGCTTGCTTAGTTTATTTTATTGGCTTTTTTGGCATTGTTATTTTACAAAACCCTGTAATAACTATTGCAGTCTTCAAACAGCTGTCAAAAGTGACGTTAGTGACATTTTAAGGTTATGTTAGTCACTTTAAAGAATATTAGAAGTCTACCCATTTTTGCTAAGATTTCAATGCTGGGAGTTTTGTCCATGATACTCTTAATATTCAACGGTACTTCCACATTTCAAATGCCAAAACATCTCCTCAGGTGCTTTAGTTACGGCCAGGATTCCATTCTTTAACACAGCAACAACACCTTATCTTCATCGGTAAAAGTAGATCTTTTCTCGTCATTACTTTACCATATATATGAAACCAGATCTGGATTTTTCTATCATTTATTTAATTTCTACTGAGACTGACTGTATTTATTTTGTTCATCAATACTTCTAGGTCTTCTGAGGAATTTACTGTCTTACGTTATTAACGAGTTTCCCATTAATCAGATCTTTCGTATTACCACTGAAAGAATATTTAAAAATATCTTCCGAATATACTAGGTAAGTTTTTTAAACTGTTACGGGGCGATATCTCGAAAACGGTTTAAAATATTTTCATGAAATATTATAGGTAGGGGGGGGGGACATTTAAATATATTTTTGACATTTACCTCTTCTCTATGTTTTGAGGGGTGGCGGGTTACTTTGGAATTTTAAATAGAATGATGTACTTTTGTTTATAAAATTAGAATGTACGTAAAAACCTACGTATGTGTACAACATTTTTTAAAATTTGGTTATGGTTAAGGAATTATGATTTATTACGTTATACAATAAAAAATATTTATAATTTAATTTCAACTTATTTATCGTTTGTCATGCTTGATAAATTGTTCAACTTCCATACACCTTCTCACTCTTTCTAAGTGGACTTCGTACCCGCTGTAACATTTCAGGTGTCACTAATAAGCAGGCAAAGCGGATTCGGTCAAGAGCAAATCAAAAAATTTGTACATACGTAATTTTTTAGGTAGATTCGAATTTTACAAACAAAAGTATACCATCCTAATTCCAAAGTTACCTCCCCCCCTCCCCTCAAAACAGGTAGAGGGTGTAAATGACAAGAAATGTTTAAATATGTACCCCCGTCTCCCTATTATCTCACGAACATTTCACAAAAATATTTTGACCCGTTTTCGAGATATCGCCACTTCAAAAAGCTCACCCAGTCTATTGAACAATAGGGGCGATAAAACGCATCGCTGTCGCACACCTCTGAGGATGTTAATTTCTTCTTTAGTATGGTCTTCAACTAATAATGATGCTAATTACTTCCAGTAGAGATTAGCAACGATTCGTATGTTTTTATCATTAGGGGTTAAAAATTAATATCAAACTTTATTGCGATAAAATAAACATTTTTATAAAAATTGTGAATTCCGACATCTCTGTCAGGAAGCATCTGTGAATGTATTGATTTAAACTTGATTGTGATTATATTAAGGGCTGAATATGTTGTTAGTTTCTGGTTGGAAGTGTGAATCACTCTATATATTTTCTAGCAGTAATACAGCAGTTGATTATGGAAATTGCCAATGAAAAGAACATATTGCCCAAGTAATTCTTAGTCAACGTTTATAAACTTCGTTGTTATTGTCACCCATGGGAATTTACAAGCTATCTTAAAAAACAGTAGAAGATTAACCAGTGGCACTTTTTTAAAGATTAACATAATATATTAATTATTTACATTTGGCATTTTTAGTCACTCAACGCACTTGCTCGATGGTTAGGAGTTGCTGTCTAAAGCCCAATTGTTACTTCAATATTTAGTTTTTTTTTTGTTTCTTCGATGACAGGCTTCAAAGTTTCCCGGAAGAACTTTTCAAAACTGATGCCTTATTCGGTTGTGCTGAAAAATAGCTCAAACATAGAAAATGCATTGAATATTATTGTTATTACTATCACTGTTATTTTTTCGTCCGGTAATTCTGTTGGTGCTCTACCTTGAATCAAATTATAACCGGGGGCCTTTTTTGGGTCTACTGTTACTGTCTTTTTATTTAGTTGTTTTATAAGTAGGTTCATCTGAAGTGAAGCATCAGGCAACTGAAGGAAAGGGTGGAATAAATTCACGAGATGTTCTGCGAAAACTGTTTGCTTTCTCCTTGTCTTTTTTTCAATTTCCATCTTTGGTTTTAATTGGAGGGACTGATAGTTGTGGTTGCTATAAAGACTTAGTAGATCTTCAGAGAGAATACTCAACTGCTTCTGATGCAGTAAGATTTGTCAAGTTTTCCTGAATTCCCTGATTCAGATAATTATTTAGTCATGTTTTGTGGCTAGGGACTCTTTTACTTTGCCATTCCTTTGTCATTTTTCTTTTTACACAAACTTGATCTTTGATGAATGCTGAAAGACAGTCTCATGTTTTTGCTCCTTTTCAGGAGTTTTTTCCCAAACAGCTTCCCGAACTATCGTATTGAAGTGTTCAACTGGCAGCGTATGTTTAACCACGATTAATAATCTCAACATCAAAATACTTGTACTATAACCTCTATCACAAAGTTGGATTTAAATGAGAATAGACCCAGCCTATATATGAGTACAAAAATTAAACTTTCATGCCTAAGCTCTATCCAAATAATCATGAATGGCCAAATAAGCGCGACCAACGCAAAATTATATGAAAGGTCTCATAAAAGACAGCAACCGTTTTGGCGTTAAAGGATTGTCGGAAAATTATTAAGTGCGAAGTATGTCTCGTCGAATGTGTGGAATATTAATGCTAAACTGAAAAGCTTTTGGGAGTGGTCGTTTTTCTTTGTATGTGTTTGTCGATTTGTATTCGGGTTATCAGTAATCGACGCGGACGTTAGGTGGTCGTAGAACTATGCCGTCAGATTGGTGTAATGCTACAGTCCTCGGTTGCTGAGCTTAAGGCCCCGGGTTCAAAACTTGGTCTGGGATGTTTCTTTCTTGAAGTTATTGAAAAATTCGAATGCAAATGTCGCTTTTGAATGCGATAGACTACATTATAGGCGTTCTCTACATATGTACTCTCCGGTAAAGGTAATGATAAATTGCCAACTCGATTTTAAACCGATTTCCTCCATCTCGGTTTAGCAATAATTAGTTCCCGTCGCCTTGACAAATTTTCTTTAACCCCGAAGTCATGTGGCGCGATGGTATACGAATAACAGACTATGGTAACGACCACACCACATTGAAAGTTTCAACAGATTACAAAGACTGAATGTATCTTAACGAGCTGGCACCCCAAAGAGTGTATGGCGTAAACGGCTCCATGCCAACAGTATGCTAGAGTATCGAAAAAGGGCTTGCATAGTCATATATAAAACGTGAATATTTGTTGAACGCATTTATTGATAATAACTTTTGAAAATTTGAGTCATGATTCATCTTCTTAAATTTGCGTCTCCTATCGGAGGTGCGTAATCATCATAGCGAGTTTTACTCTTGATGCTGCCGCTTGAAATAAGGCAGCTATATTAATTCCATACCACTTTCCCGACAGTTTTACCTTGCATAATCAGGTAAGAGATGGTATTTTTTTTCCTCTTGTTATGTGGCCTAGATATTTTAATTTTTAATTTTTTATGATTAATAACAGTTCCCGATCTTTCACCATGTGTCTTAAGACTTTGTCATTCGTTATCCTATCCATCGACGATGTATGCTGAATTCGTCGATAAATCCACATCTCGAAGGCTTCGATCTTCTTTATCGTGCTCTTTTCATCGTCCATGCCCCCATTCCATACAGCAGCATCGGGAAAATGTAACACTTTACCATTCTTATTCTTAAATCTAGTCCCAAATCTCTATTACATAATACTCGTTTCATTTTCAGAAAGAAGCGTCTTGTCATCTCTACCCTCTTATTTTCTTACTATTGGACAAGTTCGCATTCATTATACATCCCAAATACTTCTAACATCTCTCTATATAAACTAATATCAGCCACTATATCATTTTGTTTAGGAATTATAAGTTTTTTTTTCAGTATTAAATTTTAGGCCATACTCTTTGCTAACTGTGTTTATTTTATTCACCAATGTCTGCAAGCTTTCTACACTATCGGCGAAAATTGCTGCGTCATCGGAATAGCGTATAGTGTTTATCAGTTATCCATTTACTAGAATCCCTTCTTCCTATTCGCTAATTGCCTCATCTATTATTGCTTCGGAGTAAACATTGAATATTATTGGAGCAATATGCACCCTTTCTATTTGTTCTGTGATTTCCTGTTCTACTTTCATGGATTCTTTTTGTTGTCAGTATAAGTAAGCTATGAGCTGCAAATCTCTTTTATCTGGACCTATGTTGTTTAGTACATCCATTACGCGCTCGTGTTTGATTTTAACGAATGGTTTTTCATAATCAATAAAGCCTATGTATACATTTTTATTAACGTCCTGATAGCGTTGCATCAGCACTTACATACAAAACCCAGCTTCTTTGGTTCCAAAGTTATTCCTGAAGCCAAACTGCGTACTTCCTACTACTTCTTCACATTTTCGATAAATTAATTTTTGGATTATTCTCAGAATCGTCTTGCGTGCATGACTCATGAGGATTATGGTTCTATGTTCATTGCATATTTTTTGCAAACAGTTTTGGGTGTTGTTATGAATGTTGATTTAAGCCAGTCTTCTGGAATTATACCCGTTCTATATATCGGGCTGCAAAGATTAACTAACAATTTAAGGTTTTCATTGTCTACCAATTTTAGTAGTTCTACATGCACCTTGTCTGGTCCTATCGCGTTACCATTTTTCGCCACTTTTATTGCATGTATTACTTTATCTGTTGTCATATCGGAACCGTCGTCTTTGCTTTATTTAACGTGGTATTGCAATGATTTGTTATCTTCAAACATATCTTCTACGTACTCTTTCCATGTGTATAACTTTTCTTCTATGTCTATTACGGTTATATTGTTTTTATTCATCAACATGTTTGATTGTCTCTTCTTGCTATGCCACTTCTCTTATTTTTTATGAAGGTTAAAGTGATCGTGCTTATTTTGTAATTCTTCTTTTTCTTTACACTTTTCCTCTAGCCACCCCTTCTTCGCTTTTACTAATTCGCGTTTTATGGTGTTTCCTTATATTTGACTTTATATCTATTTGTCCAGCGTCTTCTTTCTTCCATTAGTTTCAATATATCTTGCGTCATCCAGTGCTATTCTACCACGTAGTAGTCCTACTATTCCCACTTTTCACAATGCCATCTTCTATTCTATTCCACACTTCGTTGATTTCTTCTTTCGTAGTAGTTATTGACCTTACATTTGCCTATGTTAAATTCTTCATGTTGTTGTTAACTTCTCTGATATTTTTTCTTAGATTTTCCGCTTTTAACCCTGCGAAATTTATTTTCCAATTTTGTTATGGTTGACTACTTTCTTTAGCTTAAGCTGTATATTTCCTACTAGTGGATTGTGGTCTGACGAGATATCGGCTCCTGGGTAAGTTTTTATAGATTTAAGGCTATTTCTATATCGCTTTGGTACAAAACAAAGTCGATTTGGTTTCTCACGATGTGTTGTGGTTCGTCTTGTGGAGATTTCCATGTATACCGTCCGATTTATAAAAAAGGCCTAGCGTATAGCTGATAGATATAAATCTAGATTTAATACATTTTTATAATTTTTTGGTAGTACTTTCCACGAAAACTCTAACTTACGTTACACCAAAAGAAAGAAAATAAAAAAGCCTATCAAAATATCTAAAAATATACAGTGTTGCATTTAAAATAAAAAAGTTGAATATTGATAGTGGAAACAGTTGACTGTAATCTGCAAACTAAAATCGGAAAAAATGTAGATAAAAGTATACCACTTAATTATTGGGTCGAATATATTTAAATAACGGACTATAAGCTGGGGCCTTTTTTATTGATCGGAATGTATAACCTCCTGGGAGGAAGTTTGAAGAACGTGTTCGTTACTATTAATTGTGCCGGGCTCCACAGCTCAGTGGTTAAGCATTCTGGCTACTGATCTAAGGGTCGACAGTTCGATCCCCGATCCCGGTGAGGTTTTTAAAAAAATTAAAAAATGCTGATGACAACTAAGGTTACTAAATCATACCACCAACTGTGCAAACATATATCTTTTGTCTCTTTTAATTTACAGAATGCCATCATTCGGAAGTGAGGTAAAGCCGTGAGTCCCATGTTACCACGATGTGTAGCATGTAAAAGTTCCCTTGCTAACGTTGGAACTCCTTAGTCTCGGCAAAATTCTAAGTAGGACTAAAGTACCTGGTACTCTGCATGCCTAGACCTTGTTCATGGGGTTGGAAAAAGGGCTTATAAAGGCCTACTTGCTAAACATGAGTCTTCCCAAAGTACTACTACTACTACTACTACTATTAATTGTTGTTCTGAGCAAAATCGAATTAGCCTCTCTCCTCTTTCATTTTGCGTCCCCAATCCAAAATGTCCTGTTATTTCTTAATTTTTTTTCATTTCTTACCTTTGATTTGAAATGTCCCATAATTATGTTCAAGTCTTTCTTCTTTATCGCTTTCAAGATAGCAGTTAGTTCTTCGTAGAATTTTTCTATTTCTTGTTCATCTTTATTTGCCGTTGATGAGTATACCTGTACCATGTTTACATTTACTGGCTTAGCTCCTGTTTTTATTAAATTAACCCTTGAAGATAGTGGGATAGTGGTTTATGTCTGTCTCATCATTATTTCTTGAGTAATACATTACTCTATTTTTGGTATATTCCCGATCCCGGCCATCGTACCTCGCTGATTCCCAGAATATCTATTCCTATTCTGTCCATGTCTATCATTATGTTGTCTAACTTTCCTTGTTTGAACATACCTCTAGCATTTCAAGTGCCTATTCTCGTTCTCGAATTCTTATTGAAATTGTAAGAATTTTTCTGGATGACGACCTGAGAGGTCCTATAGTCTAAATGTGTCTGTCCTCTCCTGCCGGATCTTGGTTTCTGAATTCCACTATCAGTAATAGTTTTGCCGTTATAGTTTTATGCCATGATAATTATTCTAGGGAGGATAATGGAATGGTTTCCCGTTGCCTTCCCCATATAGGATATAGGAGGTATAAATAGGTCGTGGGTAGGATTAAGGTTGGGACGAGATTTCCTCCCGGTATTAGGAGGTGGAAGAGAATAGAGGCTCGCGTTGGAGTGGTCGCTTCCCTGAAGTAGACTTATCCTCCACCGGGATCATAGAGGAGTGGCTACCCGTTACCACGTCATGGTTCATGATTGTGGAATTGATTAACAAAACTGGCTATAAAAACCTCATGGCTCTACCTCTCTTATGGAGATAATAATTATACAGCAACTACAAAAAATAAGTTACTATATTGTAGTGATAACTCTGCGTGGTAACGCCTATGTTACGTTATAATTGACTTAAACGTTACTTTTGTTTATTCTTAATCAATTCTTTTAAAACTCATTTGCCCTTTTATAATTATGGATTATCAAGACTATTAAACTGCTAGCTCCGGTAGAAAACACTTGATTTATAATCTAGACTGCTTCTATTCTGAAATTTGATTTTCTTATTTTATGACAACTCGTAGGTCTGTCACCTGTCACTTCAAATTATTTTAGTGCAAAATTAATTACAAACACTTTCTCGTTACATTTTTGTCATACACAATATCAAATGGTAAGTACTCCCTTAATTAAAATTGCCTCACTTCACTCTTTAAATATTTTCTTTCAGTTTTTATTTAAATACCTGTATTTTGCCACCTGTTATTGGACTTGACAATCTTCTCCACCAAACCAAACATATCCAACAACCGCATAAAGACCTTCCAACGTCCAAACAAACTCCCGCAAGAACTCCGCCAAAAACACCTAGATTCTCAAAGACTTCCTGGCCAAAACACCACAAGGCACCTACCAACTCTCTCTTGCACCAATGGCAGCAGCAAACACCATCCACGTCGTCCCACCAAAATCCTCAAGCCTCCGACGACCTAGTATCAGGAACCTCGACTAGTTGAGTTATAATATGTCTTGTCAATGACAAGGTTGTCGAATTAGTACTCCTTTAGATGAAGACTTTCCATCCACCCCATAAAACGCTCACTCTGCTAATGATCTAGATGTAAACTACTTCCAGTAAAAACCATTCCTTGGTATCCAATTCATATGATGCAATGCAATTTGCAAATAAATTCAGTTCAGCATCCCCTTCCAGAAATTTGCTTTTGTAGATTATAACTGTATTACTTAGGCGCTTTCATCGCTGCCATTTATTTTAATCCTCTTCTTCTTCACATCTTTTATTCTTTTAGCATTTTACTTTTATTTTTACCACTCCAATTTTTGTCAATTCACAACCCTTTTATACAACAACGCGATAGAAAAGTGGTTTACTGAACTCGTATGGACGTTCAAGTACTCGCTAACGCTCGTAATCAAACCAGCTACACTTGTTCAGTAAAACATCACTTTTCTAAATTTGTTGCGGTATATACTATTTTGATATCTTTTACTTCTACGTTTCAACAATAAGTTATAGCCTGAATATGTTTGTTTTTACATTACTGAGATTGGTCACTAGAATTTTGATTCTTATTTTAATTAATGAAGCTACACGCTATATGGGAGGAGATTTGATCTTGCATGTTCGGGCATATTTATTTGTTTTTCTTTAATTTTCGATTAAATTATAAACAGCAATTAAGATATATCACACTAAAATGTTTTAAAAACCAAAAATAGGTTTATAATATTGGAAGAAAATTTTGTATATCTTAATACAACATATATAATACTAAAATATTAGTACAACAACCAGTTGGTACATATTTAGAAACCACGATAGTAATAATAAATAATTTTACAATCAGTTCACAAATTTTTACAAGATATGATTTAAAGAAAGCTGTACTACTATTTAAAAAAAAATCTATGTCGACTGCGACGCTCAGCGGCATTGACCAAACATAAGTGTTAGCCGGCACGTCATAAAGTAATAAATACACAGATAACTTCGCGATAACCAATATTATCGTTTTTATTACACAATATTTGCGCATTATCCTTTGTTAGTTAGTGTGAAATTGACTGATACGGTAAGTAGGGTAACATGCCCGCTGTCTGTCAACTAGGCGGATTACATATTCAATTTGTACCCGGTAGAAATCACTTTAATAAACTCTGTGAATGATTAAATTGTAGTTTTTCTGAGACGTTCGTCTACAATTATGCTTGTTCCAATGATAACTTTTAATCTGTTAAAAGTTTCATGACTTTCTTCTGTAGCTTTACAGGTTTTCTATCCATTTTCTGTCTCGTTTTCAATGAGTTTGATTAATGCACCTCTTTTGAGCAATTGTAGACCTGTCATCTGCCTCGTACTTTCCTTCTCGGTCTTCTCTTGCCTTATATACTGTTAATTAAATCTGTTTAAGCAACTTACTATCTACGCACACTGAAAATAGTACACTAAAACTTTTAGCTATCTACAGAATAACACAAAAGGCTTAGTTATATTACAAATATGCATATATTTATATCTATTTAGTGTGTTCCTTCGATCTTGCTGAAACTCGATGATGAAAGACTGTTCACTTTGATCAGTTTGATCAATGAGTTGCTATTGTTAAAGTAGTTACCAATCAAAAGCATTAAATTACTTACCACGTAAATGTTACCTTTATTTTTGGATGCAGTTAAATTCATATCAGTGTTAATGAGTTGATAATGGCAAAAATATCAATAAAATGACATCTACAATGGTGATAAAAACTAACAAGACTAATGTCATCAAAATTTCAAGAAAATTTATTTTATTTCAAAGGAAATCTTCAGAACTCTTCCGATCGTATTGTAACCCGCAATAAACCCTGAATATATTCTTTTCTACGACCACCACTAAAAGTAGGCCTTTTAGCACTAGCTTTTCACTAAAAGTGACGTTTTATAATTTAGCGTGTTTGAAGAAATCAGCTGTTTACTTTTAGCGCATGTGTGGTATAAAGTGAAGTGAGGTTATAAACCACAATTTCGAACTGGAAGTGAAGTTGTAAAGTTATTTTAGTTACTTCTTGCATTGGAGGTAAAGTGTTTTTTAAATAATTAAAGCGTTATGTAATGAATACAGTCAGATGTGTAGTATTAATAATTACCTTTGATAGCTGACTTGGACAGTACTGGCTCCACAAACATTCACTTGCGCGTCAAGGCCTACTGTTTATTATGACATAAATTATAAGTGTCGTATATGCAAAAATCGACATTTATGAATTAATAACAGTAAATTTAAGGTCGTAGAAAAAATAATGTATGCAACTTGTGCTAAAAGTGGTTTATGCATGTCTCGTGCATAAACATCAACTTTTAGCACTTGTTGCATAAATAGCTATTATGGTTCTGAAGTCAAAACGCAGCTGACAGACTGGAAACGCTATGAATGAAAGTTTTAGAATTATTCAATTAACGTTGTAATTATAGATTTCTGAGAAGAAAAAAAAAAGAAACAACAAGAGCATATTGTACGTTGCCTTACTTCTTCTTTATCGCCATTATGATTAATGGCTTTAAGCTATTTCCTGAGTTCTGAGGCCATTTATTGGCTCTGTTAAAATTCTCTGCTTATATTTTTGGAATTTCCATGACTTTATTCTTTTCAATGCTTACGAACGCTTCCCTTCTTTCAGATCTATGTTTCCATGTGCTTATATTTCTTTGTATTTGGTATTTTTCTGTTAATACAAATACAAATTGTTAGGTTAAAGTGCTGCAAATTAGATTTCTTTATTTCGCTCCTAAAATATGTTGTGTATTTCGCATAGAAAGCTGCTTTGGCTGTAGCCCAAAAAGTAAAGGATAAGCATTTTATTGTAAACAAGAAGCTGATACCTTCTGTAAAGTGATGGTTTGTTAAACCACTAAACTAGGCAGATTTGTTTTACTGACAAAGGGACGACGCGTTGAAATATTGTCGTTGGAAATATTTCAAGTCAAGAAAAAGCTACGTTAACAATATTCTTTATAACATTTTGTTGTGGGCCCAATTCTCAGATTCAAAAATCTTGGCAGAGTGTAAATACCCCTTTTATCACGTTTAGGGACGCTCACCACAGGTGACGAACATGCCGTTTATTTATTCAGTCAATCTTCGATCTTGCCCGACCCTCGCGAAAATTTACATTTATCTATCATTTATCAAAACCTGGACTTGTGCTGGATTCTCGATAGATCTGCAAAAAGGGCCAGCTATAACAAAGAATACCAGCTTTTTCCTATCGGGAAAATCGAAGCGAAGTTTTAGGTGGGTCCTGGACGCTTCTTTAAAGAAATGGGTTGTTTACGCATCTGTCTGTGTGTCTTGAGAGGAATTTATTTGTAACAAATGGAAAATGAAAGAATTCAAAAAGATTTGAATAGCTGCAACAGGACTTGAAAATATATTTTCTTAGCAGGTAATTGTTGGAATGGTGCGAATTTATTTAATATTTGCATCACATCGATGACGATTTACTTCAACGACCACAATTTTTGTTTAGATAATTAATACTTGAACTTAGATTTTCCATTTCTTACACGCTCAAATAGTTATTTGCATATTTACTAAATAATAAAAAAACGCACATATAACTTTACAAGAATTACTGCCAAGAGATGACAATTAAAAAAAAGGGTATTATGTTAATAGTAATAACTGGTGAACTAACTTAGTAAATGTTATAGTTTTTTGGCTGTGTGAAGTAGTAAATACTTTTGAAGTCGCTAAAGCATTGAAGCAAGTATAAACAATGCTAATGTGTGGATCAATCTAAAGAAAATGTGCATTGTTTTGTAAATACTACGTCACATGCATACCTTCATACTGGGAAAAGATCTGTCGTATTTTGTAATTTTTTTTCTAAAATCAAAAATAATCATTTTCTCTTGCATGTATGTGCATATTTCTGGTATAAATATTTTCACTATTTTCACTTACTTTGTACCTCCCTGCAGCAAAATGCGTATACAACTCTGACTAGCTTAAACTCTCGGCGATTGTTGTCATGGCACATCAGGCAATGACCCTCAAGGTTATTAAAAAATACAAAAGGGCGCACTGACGCGTTAACCACAACAACAAATTAGTCGCTCGAACTCGCAGTCTAAATAAAACTCACTTGCCCTGTACGGCTTCTAACTTACACTAATCTATACTCTAAAAAACGAGCAGGTATCGGATGGGCCAAATAAAACATAATATATCAGTAGTAGAGAATGGTTGTACTGTTTCAATACAGTTAACAGTATCAAAACGTCTTGGATGCATAAAAGTTAAACCAGGCTCGGAAATTAAAAATAAAACTTGGGCTTAAATGTTACAATTTGTTTATAATGGGCACAAAGGTTAAACTGGCTCGCTGAATGCATAATGACCCAGAGGCTTCTTATTAATAAAATAGGGAAAAACTACGTTAAGCATCAAAGCCGTAAAATGATAAAAATTAAATATGAAAGCAAATGATTGAAAATTGGCTAGAAAGTAAATTCCGCGATTAATAGTAACAGGATTTATAATCACAATGCAGTTACTAAACAGAATTAAGCATATGTCAGCGAAAAAACCCATCCGATTTGACGTCCAGCCTGTCAGCAGCTGGTAAAAAAAGTATAACGCAAGTCTGTTGTTAAGCCTTCGAAAAACTTATAAGCATAAGCTGCTTTAGGCGCTGAAAAAGAAACTTTTCTTGTATTATTTTACCCACAACTCGTAATTACATATAAGAATGGTAAAATAGAGCTAATGCCCTATCGCCACTAGGGCCATCTGGTTTTCTGGGGTAGCAACACCATAGCCTCACAATAATGCAACGAGGGACGGGATAAAGCTTGCAGGACCTCAGAATTTTCCAGCTATTACAAACGAAAGTGATGCAGTTTGCAAAAGATTTGCATATCGGCGCCAAACAAATTCTTCTTTAATACATCAAAAGGCATGATTTTAAGTATTTGGAAGACAGTACTCACATAAGTAGTACGCGAATCAGTAATATACTAAAATATACAAGCAAAACGGGTGATTAAATAAAAGCGCAGGGAATCGATTGAGCGAAGTGTAAAAACCCTAGTTGAAATAAACTACATCAGCTCTCTAAAAAGGTTATTTAATAGCGTAATCGACGAATCTTTCGTATCGATAAATAAAATCTATCTAGGTACTATTCTTAAGAAATAAAAAGGTAGAGTATAAAACCCTAAAACACACACGGTAAATGGCATTTGGAAAAGAACACATAAGCAGCTGATGGTAGGTTGTTTACTGCTTAAACAAATTTAATCAAAGATTTAAGATCTACGATGGGGTGATTACTATGATGGATGCGATTCAATGGGCCATGTATTTTACTTGTAACGGGAAGCGCGATATGCGATACCAGGTCCCCCAAAAACATTGAACAATTGAAAGACGTAACCTTAGTAGCCGCAAACGTGTTGAAAAAACTGAAAGAGTTTGTCGGGACGGGCTTACTACTGCAGATATTTCGGCTTTCCCCAGCGTCAAATTTGCAATCCAACAAGCAAGCAGGACAGCAACATAAAGCTACTTTACGCATTTCTGGCAGTTAGTACGGCGAATCCCGCGACCCACGTATAAATAGCGGAGCAGGAAAGCAAAATCAAAAGTGCAACGAGCAGGATAAGAGACAAGAGAAAACAAAATAAAAATAAATTCGGCAGAGCATTATATCACTTAAAAGCAGAGATCACCAAATCCTACCTTACATTGCGGGCTGCCAATAGATGTTTTACTTCCGAAATATTATCGCATCGTGAGGAGAGGTAACCTGATGGCTACATCAATTTAGCATTCGTTTCAATGTACTACTTTAGTTATAACTGTATGTAGTGGGGAAATTGTAATTGCGTTGACGCTTTTGTGAGTCAACTCCAATAAATAAATAAACTACGGTAAAATGGGGTGAGTAGTAACAGTTTAGAACTTTGAGATTAATTTTCACCTTTAAAACGCTTTGATAAAATTAGATATTTCTACCCAATATTACGGTCTGTACTTCCTCTATCAGTTCCTAACATGTTTACTCATCATTGTTATTTAATAAAATTTAAAAAAAATAAAAGCACCAAGTTTCTACTCACCCATAAATAGGGGTGAGTAGAAACAGGCCTGTAAATTCATGTTTGTTTCCCTTTAGAACGATAGGGGGTGAGTGAAAACAACAAAATGTGGTTATTTATGTTAGCAGTTTTAATAATATATTACACAATAATACAATTAATACAAATTATAAAATTAACAAAAATTTGAGCACTTAGGCGAGCGAAAATCACTGCTGGTGGTACTACTCCCAATTAATAGAGAGTAAAATCACTCAGATCTTCCTTGAACAGCAACATGTCTTTGAATTTAGAACTAGAGCACACTACTGATGTTGAAAGTTTTTTGTGACGTCCTCAACAGAGAACAAAGAATCTTCTTCGGTCAAGTTAAATTTGTTAGTTTGGGTTATCAGGTTAGGTTTTGCGTGAATCTGTGTCAAAAGTGACACAAAACCTAACCTACTGACATCGAATTTGACATAGACTTACAGTGTCACCAACAAGACGCTTCGGTATTGCCAAACGTAAAACGAATCGCCGTTGCTAGGCGGAAAAGTGTTGCTATTGAGAAAAGTACCACATTTCTTAACGATTTTGAATGAAGAAATGTAGTACATTTCCAAATGAAATGCGATAAATGTTATTTTATATAGTATTTTCGACTAGTGTAAACAAAAAATTATTGTGGAGTGAGTAGAAACACAATAGAAACACGTTTCTATTCACCCCACAAATCTCAAAAACGTAACCTCAAAATTTTGAAAATTGACCAAAAATATAGAGTTAAAGATAACTCTATATAAAGTTGTAAACTTTCATATGGATAGTTAAGATACTGTAAACAATGATTTTTTGGTTTGTATGTAGTACGGTGTTCGACTTGCCAATGAAGTTTCGCACAGGTCATAAAAGTGCAAAATACAAGTAGCTTTTTCAATTTCCCCCAATTCCAACATTCAGTGTTGCCAACAACATAGAACCTAATTTTGCTTTAAGTTTGCAATCTGACCAACACAGAAAAAATATTAGTTTTAGTAATTCTATTATCTGTGAGCCTCTATTCACACTGTTGTATGAGTATGAAGTTTCGTTTCTATACACTCCACTGTTGCTACTCACCCCGTTTTACGGTACATAATAAGACTAAATCTGTCGCATATTGTCGATGATACTTTAAGAAAAAATCCTCCCTTAAAGCGTCACCAGAAGAAAATTACGAACAAACACGCTTCGAAGATAAAATCAAGAATTCTCAAAAATTTTGAAAAGACAATAGAGGTCGGAGGATTATCCCCCACCCCGAAACTGTGTACAGGAAGTTTTTGAAAAACATTAATATCAACTACGTATTCAAAGTCACTAGAAACTATTTAAGCTACTTGAAATACACGACGGCGTTCGAAGTTGCTTGACTCACAGCAAGAGCGGATGAAATTCGAAGTATGTAACACTTTCGGACTCAATGCGACGACATATATAGTATGAATAATTTCCAGTAATTACGAAAATATGCTACTATAAATTTGGTTTTATACTCTTATATTTTGTAACTGCTATTTATTAAAGAACACAAACTAAGCATATAAAGAATATAAATAGAAGCCGATCTGGCGTGTGAACTACTCAACTACTACAACTGGTCATCTAACCTACTATGGTATCATTTCAACTACTTGTTATTCATACAACGTATACAAAACGATGCTTTAATCCCTTAAAATGTGTTGTTTCACATAATCTCCTTTCCTTTTAATACTACGAGGTGGTTATGGCCATGTGCTAGGAAATTAATTGACAGCTGTTGTGGTCCAAATGATTAATGCATGTATTAAAATATTTAATCATTTAGACAAGTTGCGGGCTATCATTGCCTAAATGAGCAAAACAACACGCGCTGCATGTTTAAAACGTGGTACATAATTTATTGTACCATGTAAAACGTTGAGGCTATGTAACATCGGGTTAAGTAATCCCCCGACATTACAATTGCCAATTGCTCCACGAAAACTAAAACTCGTAGAGAACTTAGGTAAGCACCTGTTTTTAACCATGCGTGGGCAGTGAAAATTAATCCACATTTGAAGTTTTAAGCAAATGTTCACTTTTCAACCAAACTTTCACAACTGATCTCAGCAAGCCCACAGTTATTTTGCTCTGAATTTTGGAATAGTGAAAAATGTCCTCGACGGCGACGCTGATGAATGTTGCATCCCCAAAAAACCCTGAATGGAAACACTACTACTGGGCGCAATTCAAAATTAATTAAGCCACATAAAGGCACTAGCTGGGTTTTTAAATTAAATCCCCTGTACACCTGTTACATTCAGTCGTTCTTTTTTAGGACGTTAGCCACGCTCAGCTTCCCGCATTTAATTAAGGACGAGATCTTGCTCGATTCGAGAATTAAATGCTACTCTTGCTGCCACAATGAGAGGAACGGACCATTATGTGCAGCGGAAATTGTGGGTTTTGGAGATGAGTCTGATTGTATTCGCGCAATGCGACAAAGCGTGCATTCAGCCGAAACGTCGGCTGCCAATGTTGATTAAGTCCGTCATCATGTGTTGCGTGCGGATATGCGATATATCAACCGACCGAGCCAGTATGAAATTTGAAAATGCATACGTAGTCGCTATTCGTTTAAACAATTCGGTGAGTTTTATTATGTTTCGGTTTTTTAAACTTTGGTAATTTTCCTAAAGAACGTCAAGGCTCAATCCAGCTTGTTAGAATTCAAACTATTACTTTTTCTTTATGAGTCATCTAGTAGATTGTTTGTCAAATCTGCTTGATTTAGTTGCGAATAAGTCATATTTGTTAAATCGTGATCTTGGTCTCGACTATGAAGAGCAGGACAAGAATAGAACAATTCTTGATCTTAGTATGGGGGTAGGTAATCTTGGTTGCAAATTTCGAAAATAAAAAGTTTATAAATTAAGAAATAAAGGTCCGGCAACTTTGGGGGGCGGGGGGGTCAAAGATAGTTCTAAAGTTTTGTATCGTATGGCTTGTGGTAGGAAGCCTGGTGTCAGAGTTTTCAGGTTGTGCGAGCGCCTCTGACGTAACTTAAGGACTATCACCGAAATCACAACCGGGACCGACGGCTTAAAGTGCTCTCCGAGGTACGGCTGGCTGCGATTTCATTACCACTATAGGTCGGACAACCATTCAAGTGCCGACCGCCGCGAATGTTGCTTAACTCTCGAGACTGTGTCATCTTAGTTGTGGACGTTTCTTCCTCTTTTCTCATAGTATGGTCTCCAAATTTGGGTGTTGGTTAGGGGAGCATTAACATGGGACTTAGTGGGGCTAGAGCCCCAGGGTTCAACATTTTTGGAGGTACACTATATAAAAACGCATTTAAAAATATTGAGCTAAGTTTGATTCTTGTTTTTCTGGAAACGTAAGAGTAAAATATGATTATGATTCTGTGAATAACAAATAGTACCTGGTCTTGATTCCATTCCATGGTCCATATTGAATGTGTATGCTGGAAGTACTGTTACATATAAGACCAGGACGGCCAAGTCAATCTGGTGTTTTGATTATTCGGGAAACTGCTCGTCGCAACGATATGTAACAGGGTGTCACAACTGGCATATCATTCAGGAAGAGGGGAGGGGAGGGGTTTAAACAGAACGTCATGGGACGCTGGGGGGTAGCTACGTAAATACTAAATGTGCTTTACTCAAGGGCGCCACAAGTTCTTGTTTTAAAATTCATTAATCCCCTTAGAACTGCAATAGGGGAAAATGATAATTCCTAATTTTTCTTTGGAACGGGACGTATGTGTGTCAACAGTTTCCCTTACAACAAACCTACCTTTGCTGCTAATCAGTGCACACCTTCATCTGCTCTTATAACGGAAGAACACACATACAATTCACAATAAAACAAGAGGAGTATCTTAATAGTGATCTATTATAATTACTTCGGAACAACTTCACATGCCTAGAGAACGTCATCGTAATTTTTACAAGCTGGTCTAAAGTACCCAACACAAGTCGAAGTTTAAATTGTAGAAGTAAGTGGCAACACAAAGGCCTAGAGGAGACCCAGGGCGCGCATTAATTAGCGCGCTGGACAGTTCTAACATTGAATTTTCGGGGCAGTATTAACACTTCGAAATAAACCGCGAACAGTGGTGGAGAGCGTCCTTTCGCTGGTCGCAGGATTGGTTATAGAGCGGCGTCGACACACGTCACAAGAATGAAACGTAAAGAGGGATCGTCCTGTAGATGATGCCCACCAAAAACGTAATTTGAGTGGCCAGGATCGGAAATAATTGCGGCAGATCGTAGACACCGAGGGGGGAGGGTAAAGACAAGGACATATTGCTGGGCATAATAAACGATCTTCTAGATAGACATCGGCACTTGGCAACGATAGGAAAACTTCGAAAAATGTAACAATTCTTGAGGATCCTCACCAATAATCCGACAGAGCCGTGAATGCAAAAATGCATTCATTACATAGTAAGACACAATGCTAATTTTCTCCTGTACTTCAACGAACCGATTCGTAACGTGTCGCCAGGCTCAATGCCCGTAAAAGAAAACGGCCTGTCAAAAGCTGCAGTCTCCTCTAGTGGCGGGGCAGTAACGATAAGAAAAATCCTCGAGGACGTGTGCCGAAATGAGATCATCCAGGCTAGGTATAAGGATTTATAAGTAATTTAGATTATGTATGAGGACGAAGCCCCCGATAACATAACGTACCACTATAAACGAGTCTACGCCTGTGAATTACTGGGTGGGCGTACAACGTCGTACTGGCCCAAAATGCCTGCAAGCGGCATTAAGGATATAAATTAACCTAACAGCACGTAACGTTATAATTTCTTGTGTCTGAATTTATTCAAATTTCACAGTTACTATTAATCTGCTGATTATTATTATAGTATATCCGTTCTAATTGTTTCCAAGGTTAAGCATTTACAGATTACAGGAAATAGACGTTTAACAATGCTAACAACATGGCTGGTCAATCCAATGGTTTGCAACATCGCAGACTTTAAGCCATGTTCGCGCATTTATTGAATCTGGAGTTTCTGCTATTGAATTCTTTCTATAGAGAGTATCAATTTTCTTCAAACACCTTACAACTTCTATTCTGCTTCAACTCATCGATGGGGCGTTCTACTAACCGCATTGTCTACAGAGGCGCTTGTAGTGAAAAGCTTGTTGGTCATAAGGTGGTCAGCGCATGCGGATGCTTCCAAAACTGCACTTGAAAGTGTTAGTGAAATACGACGAGCTCTTCTCAGTATTAGTGAGGATGATATGAAGAGAACAGCTACACGTCTGACAAAATGAAGGCCTTGTATTTCAATTCGACAAATTTAAAATATCATTAACGACAAGGATTTGAGATACCTACTATTCTGAAGCACTTTAATGCATCCAAAAAGGCATTTCAAAGATCTGATATGGGCTTGGGAACTGCTCTGAAACTGTATGATTCACTGGGCTTCTATTCGAAGTGACGCAGTATTACAAGAGTTCTAAAGAAGTGTAATGCAAATGTCTGTGTGTTAAAATGAGAAGCAAGGATGAGAAAGAAGAGTGCATCGGTTTGACGCATCAAATGAGCCTGACAGTGCAATAACGCTCTCAGCAAGTGATCATTTCCTAACACATCCATACAGGGTGTTATGGAAGTTCACGTAATAAATTTAACAACATAAAACTCAACAACTTTTTATTTACCATTTTTTTCGGAAACACCCCCACAACTGAGTTAAAATTCAAAATAGTGTTACTCTACAAATGGGTATACATTTTAATTTAATGACACAAAAACATATCTTTGAAATGTAAACCAAAAAGCTGCACAGGTACTGAGGTAAAACTTTTATTTGACATCCGGTCACGAACGTACCTTATCAGTAGAGTCCGTCAAAATATTCCCGTATTTTTTCAAAATATAGCATAGCAAAATGGCATTTATTTTTTCAAAATATGGCATATAAAATGGCACTTATTTCAAAATAAAACATAAAAAATGGTAAGTATTTATTACAAAAAGTTGAAATTTTAGAAAAAATGTTACCAGTAATATTAAAAATCCCACAATACAAATACAAAAGACAAAGTAATCTGATAAAAACGACGGGCACAAGGCAAATAAGTGGAACGTAGGTTTCCGTGGTGCATTGAGGGGAAGGGGAGGAGCGCGGGGTTGTTATTGGCGAGTGGACGTAACGGGATACTTACCTGAGCGTTGAGGTGCGCGACGAGCGGTCACCGCCGCCACGGGTCATCGATCTTAGTACCTGGCACTTACCAAAACTTCTGCATGTCTATTTTGAAATTTGTAAGCCCTTTTGTTGTGATTTAGCCACATAATATTGATTTTAATTGAAATATAGCATTAAAATATGGCATTTATTCAAAATATAGCATTTATCACGAAAAAGGGCATTTTATAGCATTTATGGCACCAACAAATGTGGTTCATTCCACCCCTTACTACGTGAAACGCCTAAATACGAAATTTGGCGCTAAAGGGGCCTACAGTAAGAAACATGGCAAAATGGCATTTGACGGACTCTACTTATCAGTAGGTAGGTAAGTTATTTACCGCATGCTTTTTTGTGCAAAAACTTTGGAGTTTTAGTATATTTGTGTCGTGTCACCTTCAAAATACATTTGCTTACCGAGCGGCCTATTAAATTTAGGGGAGTTAAATATGAGAAAGATATATGATTAAAAAAATAAATAGAAAAGTTGAGTTTGGTGAGCTCTCTCACTGGTAAAAATTATCATGTGGATTTTCATAACACCGTATATATTTAAAAGGTGAAGCGTTTTATTTCGACACCTATTTTGGGTGTTCCACCAGGCCGACTTTTTTAAGTAAGAGCTTCCAGCGCGTAGATTTGCACAAAATTGCAAGTAAATGAATAATTGTTAAAGAAAACCAACTCTCGAAGTTGGTCTGCGGTGTTCTGATGATTTTTGCAATAGACCACTGTACGTGCACTAAATGTTTGTTTTAAATCAACGGCCTGCTGAATTGTGAGACAAAAGTCAAAGTATATGTAAACTAAGACAAAATTTTTAAGAAAATCTGTATTGTTCAGATGCAATAAGGTGTTTTGGTGCTTATTCGTATTATCTTTGTTAGAACATTTTTAGATTGTATGAACGTACGGCTATTTGGCGTTATTTCCTAAATTATAACCCCACTTGTATATGGGTTTTTCAAATGATTCCGTTTGAATTTAGGCATCCCGAATTATTCGCTTACAGTCGATGGTCTTAAATGCACTCATTCCGTGTTTCTCTGTTGTCGATCTGTTGGCGCGCTAAGTTTATCCGTTGTTGAAAATATCGATCCATCTGCAAGGCGCCTTGTCTGCATGTTTCTGGGTGAATTTAAGATACAGCTGCCATGTGTGCAAGAGAGCGAGTTTCGGTTTCTGCTCCCACCACTTTATCGATCGCTTGGCCGGCGCTGCATTTTGAGTCAGAATCGACCCGAACGTCTGAAGGGTAGTTGTGACGTATGATTGTTGCGTGTTTACGAGCTAACGTTCTGTGCTTTTTAGTCTGAGTGTGTGCCGCTATTTAGTTATTAGGACTCCCGTCGCTTCAATGCATTTGGTCGTGCATTAAGCATCGAATGGGACATTACTGCACGTTTGGTTTTTTTGTCATTATTGTAAGCCTTTTGGGTTTTCGTTTTGCCGGGGAGGCGCAGGCTCCTTATTGCGTCGTTTAGACGGATTCCTTTGTGAGAACTCATTGGCAGTGTTATGTGTTCGTGAAGCTCCGCTTTACCGTTCAGCCAAATTTCCGCAGCGGGCTTCCATGTCTCGTAGAGGATAAACTCCCGTATATCCGGCTCGCAGCTCGTTGAGTTGTTGCAGAAGCCCTTCCTTTTCGTCTTCTGCAGTATTTGGAATTGTGGCGGCGCCTTATCATCTTAGATCTGTTTACCGTTTATTAGGCCGTTGCCCTTGTGTTATCTCGTGTTGGACCACCCCTAGCTCCGCTGAAGCCTAGTCGGCAACTATTGCTATGGGCTGGGCTGCGGTCCTATGTGAGTTACATTCCAGATTTTGTGAATTATTCTACGCGCTCGCCGTTTAGTTTTGTCGTGGCTTTTCGTAAATACCGTTACAAGCTGGCGCGTTGTCGTAATTGTCGTTTTAGCGGAGAACATCTTGATGTGCTTACTTACACGCTGGTTCAATGCTTCTCCTGTTGCTACATTGTTGAAATGTCTTTCGACGTTGTCCGACGACAATTTTTCATATTCTTCAAACTACAGAGTGAAGTTACTCTACTCCATAAAATTTCACTAAGCTAGTAATAATAATAAATGAAGGAATAGGCATGCATTTACACGGAGAATATAAGCCGCCAACGCCAATATCAAAAGGAACCGTTAGAAAAAAGTTATTTATGCAGTGTTTACTAGTTTTTCATTTGAATATTTATTTTATAATATTTTTGGCTCATATAAATTGAAGTCTTTTAACTTCTAAGTCATATACTTTTACTGCTTGTTTATTTGTTAGGGATAACATTCTCGTTGACAGATGTTTTAGGCAACAGTATTACGGGAAAATTGCTCTGTCAAATGACGTCAAAGAAAGCGATTAATCTTTTTCATTCTTTTGATCCCAAACGTGGCCTGAAACAGCACGACATTACAGTTTAATTACCTCTAGTATTAACATTTAAAATTAAACTTCAAAATCTCCCAGGTTCGACTTCCTGCGCGGCGCAGATCCGGGACGAATGTTTAAAAAGACGCAATTTTCGCACGCCAAATCGATTGGAAACGTAACTCCTGTAATTGCCTGCTCTTCGTTTGTAGAGTGTTCCCAATTATAAGTTAGGTCCAGCCTGCTCCAGATTTCGCCAATTAATTACCTTTCCACTTCAGCAAACACGAATGCCTAACATGTTCTTAATTGATTTGATTACAGGCTGTGTATGGAGATAATGCTGCTTGACTCGTTTCGTTGCTGTCAATTCCCCCGCGCAGCAACCGCGCAATTTTTGAAAGCTGTTATCATTAATACATGCAAATCCACTTTGCAGCTCTGCAAATGGAAGCCCATCTTGATGTTATTCCAAATCAATTTCTCTTTTATTTCGCTTGCAAAGTAAATAAAGCGCAAGTCAAATCTCTATTTTTGGCGGGATTAAGATTAATGATCCTGAAAGCAGCGTCCTGATTCCGGTTCGTGCAGCTAAACTCTTTTCTTTTTAAGCTGACCGGTGTACTGTGTTTTCGGTGATTTTAAAGCGTTGTCTGAAATGCATTATTTATGTTTATATTAGCGGAAAGCGGACAGCGTTTCTCATTTCGGGAAAGAATTGATTAAACTGGAAGCAAAACTTTGCCGCTCTGGGCGCATAAACTCCAGCCTCTAACATTTCGGTTTATAATGGAGTTTTCATGGAAAATCCAGTACTTCAGGATATTCTTTACGGTTTTTACTGTTTCGGAAAATTCGAATTTTCAGCATGACTTATCATGTGCATCTATTGCCAAGTGCGTATAGTTGCAAAATTTGAGTTTCAAATGTACAACATTGTACTAATTAATGTGAACACATCCGTGAAAACTATGACTAGGCGAACATTCTTCGATGATACAGAGGGATATTGCTAAAAAAATTTCATTGAATGAAAATTGTAGAACACAAAGCGAAACTGAATTCGTTGAAGTGAAAAGAACAAGAAAATGTAGAAGCAAAATTAAGATTGCCCTCCGAGTTGAAGCTTTTTTAATGAGAAATAGCGAAACAGTGCACAGAACATCGAGTTTTAACATACAACAATATTTAGTCAAGGCTGAAAGCAACTCTTGATTGGTTGTATGAAGAAACAGAGCATATTATGGGCGAAAAATATGTCGATTAGACTGTAAAAAACTGAAGATGCCCGAACTACTAACGCTAATTGAAGGGATGATCAACAGGTAAATGTACAACAGTTCATAAACAGTTGCAGAAGAGATATTTGGATAGAGAATTGGAATTTTTTTTTCTAATGGAGAAGCAGTTTTCCAACAAGACTTAGCTCTATGCCACAAACGGAATTGCATGCAGAATATATTCAAACAAGGAGAAGAAGTAAGAACCTTATAAATAGAAAAAAACTGTATATCAGCAGATGTGATATCAAAAACGATAATAAGGTAGTAAAATCACAAACTACGTACGCAACCACTTACCACAAATTCCTAGTGCAAATCAAAGCAACATTCCCAAGTGAAATACAAGGGTTTATTAAACACATTCAAATAAAAAATCACCAGGGCCGGACAAGCTTTCTAATATTATTTAAAAAAATTACGAAGAAATATGGTGCATTTTTATGCTACTACAAATTAATTCATTATCTCAACTACAAACATACTAGCAGGTGTGTCGCAGGGTAGTATATCGAGACCGCTGTTATTTTATATTTATATTAGTGACCTACCAGAAACAATAAATACGAAACTAGTATTTTTCGCCAAGGATACTGCTATAGTGGCACAAAATTATAATTTGGAAATAGGTATCGCGAATGTACAAAAAGCGTTTGGCTAATTAACAGAGTGATGAATCACAGTAAATCCAAAAAAATCTTGCCCTTGAAGAATAGAAAATCTATCCACGATGACAATCTGTGAAAAACCATACATTGGAACCTATTTTGGAAAAGTTATGTGAATCGGTGAGGGGTTACTTGTAGTTTAATAAAGCATAACCGATGTGGACAACAATGACATTCATTTTATTTATTTGAGAACACATACGTACATACATGTAACACAAATACGTTAATATGTAGAACATGAATACAGAGAATTATATACACGAACGTTGGAATCTGATTCGTAAATGGGGTTGGGAAGTTGACCAAAGCCGTCGTCTTGCTTAAAGTAAGCCAAGTCGAAATATATGGAGACGCAACATCGAGACGCCAGGCTTTCTGGTCTTAAAAACGGCTCCTTACGTAAGAAGAAGGGGTTCCGAAAAGATCGTCTGCTTGGAGGAATCTCGGGCCATTCTTCGAGAACAATACCGATTGCTAACTGTGCTGGATACAAGGGTTTCGGAGTACAACAGTATTTTATTACTGACTTCCTGTGACTTACGTAAATGTTCATTTGTTCGTCTTATCTCCGCAGGTCGCCGGTATATTTGGGTTCGGAATTTCCTCTGTTAGTGGAAATGTTTTTTGTGCCGTTTAATGCTATTGCAATGGCCCTGTAACATTACGCAACCCTTTTTGCACCTTGTTGCTCGATTTCCTCATGCTGTGATGAATGGAATGCCCTATGTTTGGAGAAACTGCAGTTCACTGGACAGTGTATATGAAAGGCTTTGATACTTTAACTTGGTGTCATGGAGGAAGACGTTTGTCACTCTTTGCTATAAGCGTAATATGCACAAGTCAGTTCTGGACGTTTAAAAAGTTCGCTTTGGGCGACGTACACTAATAAAATTTTTGACGTCAAAAGTTTTTCTTAATGCAACACACACAATTGACTTCGAACATCCACTAGTTTCTAGGCTACGCAACAGAATCTAAGAAATTCAGCAGTAAAATATTTGGGACTGTATCCCGATCAACTTTTGAAATGGGGTTACCACACTAACAGAAAGCTAAACCAATGCTATGCACGTTTAGCGCTACTGTACCCAATTATAAGTAGTAAATCCACACTTAAGACAGAATACTCGCTTTTCATATATAAAGCCATCTTGAGACCACTTATTACATACGCATGTTAAATATGGCGTAATACAACAAGGACACAAATCCTGAAATTACAAGTGCTCCAAAATAAGCTGCTATGTATTGCAGTCTCCCTAGTATATAAGGAACCTTCAAATCGACGAAGAACTGAGGATGCTCACTATTGATTAACACATTAAAAAAGTAACCATTAAGTATTGACTTTATAACAAAAATACTTATATTAAATATTGTATCAAGTGATAGGCGTTCTTTGTATTTTGGGTTGCATTCAACTTTTGGTGTCAGAAGTAACCCACTCATGGCTAACCCTGTATACGTATTTTTGTTATAAAGTCGATAGAAATGGAGATATTTTTTAACAACTATTAGAATTTATAAATGGAGAGTTTTGACATCTTATTTAGAAGGCCATTAAGTAACTCCATGAAATAATTCAGCTTGGTTGATTTTTTTTCGGAATAAAAACTTAATATTCTTGGACTACGAGGATCGCTTCAGTAGAACATGGACGGGGCTTTACACTAAAAGCGTAATAATTTATGTCTAGAAGTCAATTCGGTGTTAATAATGTGTTTACATTTGTTTGTAGGATGTCACTGAGTCAGTTTCTCTACTATCTAAAGGTATTGGCAACGTTTCAAACTCAAGAGACGCCCAAGTTGTCGTGAGAATATTGAAGCTTTCTTTGTTGGATGAGTTTACCTACTTTACCGTACCAACTTGGTCCTTATTTCGCTTATAAGTGCATCTGCATGCCAAAATTTAGTATTGGCGTTTCCCTATCTTTCGTATGCCGTCAGACACACTGTATGTCTTACAAACGCACAGATAAACGCAGTGGAAACTTTGATACGTTATGGATGCAACTGTTAATGGGATACTATTTTGCGAATCTTGTGTACTATTCATTTATCACACATTTTTTCTTCCGTCAATATATCAGAATCATTTGCCATAATGCTTCCCATTTAATTCTTGCTCGATCAGAAACTATTTATTTTTAAAATGTCCTTTGAAGTGTATCAAAAAATTATAAAAAGAGGAAAAACGCCTAATAAAGTGTAGGAAAATTATAAACTACTTTATATTACATTTAAATAATTACAATTATCTTACAACTGTCTATTGGGAAATATCCTAGAATATACTCTTCTGTAACTTTAATATTCTGTCACAACTGTGAAGAATGAAACTGGTTATTATTATCTTCATTGTATATGTGAATGTGCAAACACCCTACAGAGTTGATAAGTAGTTAAATTGTAAACAATGTAAAAAAATTAAAAGAAGATATCAAGTGTGGGAGTGACATCAAATCTTACGAGCAAGTCCACAAATTTAACACTTTTAGTGGATATAAATTCGACAAAATGAGATGAATTGCGAACATGCGTGGAGGATTTACCAATGAACCACCTGAGGATATTGGTTATGTATTTTGTTAATGAGTAAGTTGGGTAATCTGTGGCACTTAATGTGGGCTAAGAGGAATATTCTGCATGTGAATTTTAGGAAGACCATCAGTGGGAAGATCAGAAGATTTTATAAGAGAAACGACTTCATTCAACGTTTGACTATACATTTTGCCACGTTGAGTTACCGTGCTCTGTTGCTTCTTTCTTTATTTCCTTAAAATGTTTATTTATAGTAACATTTCTAGCAGGTGTTACCTGCCGTGATATGGGCGTTATAGCATGTAAATTAAGATTAACATAGTCATCCCAACTAAAATCAATTTTAATCATGGTTGTTATTGCTGTTATTCGAAAGTGGGCGAGGTTGAGTACTTCTATCTCAACAATGACGCAGGTCAATCTTGGATATGTAAACAACATAAAGGCTTTGGAAAGTCTAAGTAGATATTGTTATGTATGTGTGTGTGTTATTTGATATCATTATTATTATTAGATTTTTATTTAAATAAACGACGGTATTATCTCAAAGGGTTGAGTTTTCTACTTCTAGCAAATATGATTCAATGTATAATTATAGGCAATACATTTGCTATTAAGATAATTATAGTGGTTTTTATGATTTTTTGCTTTAACTACCGCTTGTTTATCTAATGGGACCGTTACAAAATTCAATATTTCAACTGATGGGAACAATTTTACAAACATGGCGCTCCAACCTCACAATTTATCAATACAAGTTGGCTTCGTATTAATAATTACTTCAGCGATTACGTAAGAGTGCGTTGCTTAAGTAATTTAACAAACGTAAGTAAATAGACGCCACAACAAAACACTGACGATGCGCTTCTTCCGGAAATGTGCAAAAACCGACGCCACTTTAAAAATTTCAAGAATTCTGTTTTTAGGATAACTTTATAACCTTATTTGGCTTCCCTGATGCAAAATAGGACACCCGGCGTTTCAACAGCAAGTCTCACGACGGACAGGGGCTCCTCTTTCTCTCCGTTAGCCTGCTGGAACAAGACAGATACCTCTTCGAAAACCGCCTGCAGCTTTCTCCACTCCAAAACTGCTTACAACTCCGTGTTTGCCCCAGTCCTAGACCTTCGCGCTGCTCAGCACGAATGTCGCTGCCTCCTTCTCAGCTCCAAAAGCCGCCACGGGATAACCAGCTGCCACTCGACGTACTATTCAACAATTTTTAAACTCTTGTAGAGGTGCAACCAATCAAAGCAGCCCTTCTATAACCTACCCAAAAGACACTGCACTACTTATAAAACACTGAATTCGGAAAAATGGGTATTTATTCGCTTTTTAAATGGATTATCTGTGGGGAAGTCGAAAAAGCACACCTCACAGCTTGGCTTCGCTTCTCCCTTCTTTTTTGTTTTTATTTGTCTTACATTGTTATTCATTATTTCTAAGCCTGCCGTGATTACATTTTATGTTTCAATCAAGGCTGGTACTATACTAAATTATTAGCACAAAGTCAATACTATTCATACAATTTTTGCAAAAATTAAACTAGCACATTTATAGAATATTTTGTAAATAATATTTGAAATGCTTAAAATGTTATTAATTGCTATCATAATATTAGAGGCTTGAAAAGTGTTCTCTGCAATAGGTGAACAATCTTTCTATAGGTATGTTTTTAACACCTAATTTGATATAGAATGGACAAAAACATGTAAAAACTATACAAATGTTACACTAAATGACTGAAATCGATTAATGGTCGAAAAATACCCAAACGCGTTGTGGAGCTTGGATTTTAGTATTCACCCACAACCTGAAACGAAATGCTGCAACTATACTGACAAGATCTAAAAAAAGTTTCCTCAGCTTATGGTGGGAGATAACAATGTCTTAGCACAAAGTTTAGAATGTAGACACAGATTAGCCTCTCGAAATGTAATAGTAGATAGAAGACGAGCTTTAGAAAATTGTTACTTCAGAGGGAGTTTATGGAAAGTTGTAGGCAAGAAACGAGTTTTGAAAAAAGTACTGTAAATTTTATGTCAGTCGAAGATGTGAATCATAGCCAAAGTATTGTTCTTTCGCGCGACCACAGACAGCAAACAGGAATTTGTAAAGCAGAATTGTTCAAAGCACTGTTCTAAAAGAAATACCCTTGTAAACTCGGATTTGATCTTATTCTATGTATACGAAGTCCGCAGTTAGGTAAAAATAACCGGCTAAACTAAAATACGCACCCACGCGCTTGCTTTAATAGCCTATATGTAGGAAGCTGGAAAGAGAGCAGCATAACTATATAATGTGGAGTGGTTTGTACTACGAAGGACCACTTGTAAAATAAGATTGAAGTATTGTGGAATTCAAAGTGCTACTCGACCTAGCACTTCTTTTTCAATATAATTTATTTAATTTTGAAATTTAGGGTAATACTAAATAAAGTGTATACATATTGGTTACTAAATAAGTAAGCTTCACATTATATCTTGTATGGTATTAATAAACATACACTAAACAAAAATATGCCTCTGACACACTTGAATGACCAGCTAATTCTAGAGTCCGAGTCTTCTCTACTGAATGACCACTTCCCAGTTTTACATTTTTTAGAGTGTATATTTAAGGAATGGGGACGTTTCGCCCCCACCGTTTAGCCCCCACTGTTTAGCCCCCACCGTTTAGCTCCAGTCGTTTCGCCTCCGGCTCCGATTCGCCCCCGACCATTTCGCCCCCAAGTTATGCAGTATATTTTTGCATTGGATTAACACTATGCGTTTCAATTTATAAATAGTTTAAAAATAATAATCGCTACATAGATATGAAGTTTCACAATTATTATTAGGTGTTAGACCAAAAATAAACAAAAAGTATAGTGCCATTTTAACAAGAATTAAAAATATTGAAGAAAGTTATGGTAGGATAGATACTATGGATTATTTGTTAGGCATTGCCCATAATTTTGAACTTAAAACTATTTTGTAATATATATTATTTAATAAAGATTATTTTCAAAATTATCTGACTTTCAATTTTATTTATTATTTTCGGGGGCGAAACGGTCGGAGGTGAAACGGTACGGGGGGCAAAACATCCCGGGGCGAAATGGCGGGGGCCGAACAGTGGAGGCTAAACGGCGGGGGCGAAACGTCACATTACGAAATTTAATCATCCATTCGTTTAATTTTGATTCATATTTTTCCAGTTCAGGAACTTGATATACAGTGTCAGCATACCTACATATTTTTCTGGATTTTTGGGACATTTATACGTTTCACGACGTCACTAATTTTATACCAAGATTGATCAAATTTTCGATGCCATTTCCACAGATTCTGTCCACATATTGCCAATGTTTTGACTTCTGTTTTATCGGTCTCTTTCTGTAACACTATACCTAAAAAAATCACCTACGTAGTTAACTATTACATAATTGCCGACATTATGGATGGTTGCTTGATTCTGACACTTTATCAAGACATCACTGTTATTTAAATCACATAATTGATGGTTAACTTCAGATTCCATTGTGTTGACCGTTTGGTGGTGAGTAGAGTCGCCAAGTAGATTACTGACTGATGTATTTTACTGACTCTGGCTGGACACAGTTTCTACATCAACTGAATTAAGGGGTAGATCATCCGAGTCTGAGAAAATTGTCATTGTTAGATACTAGAGACATAGCATCCGAGTCTGTTTCTGTTTCACTTCCTTCTTTTTACTTCCTTTTACTATAAAGGAAGTATTGGATTCACCCCAAAAATTCGAAGTTGAGTTTTCAACGGATCTTCACGTTTTAGAGTCCCCTGATCCCAAAAAACATATTTTTTTTCATTGGTCTGTCTGTCTGTGTGTCTGTGTGTGTGTCTGTGTGTGTGTCTGTGTGTCTGTCTGTCTGTCTGTGAACAGAAACTTGAAACTTCATATATAAGTTTTGTGTACTATGTAGATGCGACAGCAAGCTTTTGAAGAAAATCGCATAACCGGAAGTAGGTGTTTACTCTTGTGATTTTTCAGTTTTTTTCGATTTTTTTAAAAACGGATCTAACGATTTTTTTTAAACTTTACATTTTTTTACATTTTGAATGTGTATTGATGTGAGATAGGTGATTTTCCAGTTGAATACTTCTAAAGTGGGTTTCTTTTGTTTTTTTCTATTTTTTTTTATTAACTCCTATTTTAAATAAAACACCCGGTATATTATTACATTTTTGAATTCACCTTAAAATTCTAGAGAAAATTTGTCTCTTCAACTAACACTCGATTTTGTACCGTTTTTGTAGAATTTGTAATTTTTGAAATTTTTTAACAAATGGTTAAAAATTAAAAATGAAATTTTTGACTAATTATAAGAACACTGTAAAAGGAAGTTGTGTGAGTGTATCACATCAGATTTTTTCAGTTTCTTTACCTGCCCGCTTGGTATTTCTTTTCATAGCTTTACATATGTTTTTTTGGAAGTTCGTACCTCTGCACTCTTAGGATTTGTATTCTTTTTCTCATTCCGACGTTTTCTCATCATAGTTTTTTTTTGCAGTTTTTCTTGATTTTTTTATCATGTTACACGTTCCATTTATTGATAGCAAAGGGAACCCTTTCTCTTTTGTCTTTCGCATCTTCTGTCTTAGGCCAGTGCATATGTTTCTCCCTAAAATTATTCTGTGTGGATTCATCCTTGGAAGTGGAATCAAAGCTTGTAGAAGCAACCACTATGGCAAGGTTCATTTTAGATGTTTCTTTTCTAACCTTATTTTTTGGGATGGAATATTTGCTACTACAAGTTGGACTTCAAAGAGTGGACTTTTTAAAATCGGTAGAAGTATCAGTGTTAACCTTACTTGAATTTTCTAGAAGGTTTTCAATGACACTTGCAGCGTGCCATAAATGATTTGAGTCAACAATATTTTGAAGCTCTTGCCCAGCATCGCCAACGTCTATCAATTCACTATTTTTAACATTAGCACCGTCATCTTCTAAAGAAGCGTTTTCATGATCTTGACTAGAGTTCTTGTTTTCTTGTAGAGGCACGGTAGTACGAGTATCATTAACGTCTTGAAAATTGAAAATATTATTTTCTTCTAATAAAGCGTTTTATTCAGAATTTCTAATATTCTTAAAACTTGTAATTCCGGGGAAACTTCTTTTGTTTTTTATTATTCGTAAAGCTATTTTTGTCTCGTCGATGTCATGTTCTTGTTGTCCTCTAACTCTGTTATTTGAGAGAGCTTTTTACGTCTTGTATTAATACATTTAATATAATCTACTCTGTCTGGATTGAAAGGGAAACGTCCGCAGGTTTTAAAACCATTTTTATTGGTTTCTTTTTTAATAGTTCTTTAGTGTGCGTTAAAAAATAAGCGTCCAAAACTAACTTTATTTATCGATTTTGATGTTTCCTGTTTGTACTGTCGTACTTCTTTCCTCCACTCGCATTTGGGCGAAATATTGATACATTGCATGGTTGAATAATGTGAATGGCATTTGGGAATAAACAAAAAATTGTTATTTGCTTTTCAATGCAAAACGTGAATAGCTGGTCGTTAACATGCGATTTGTGACCATCTAATATAGAAGTACGTGAAATGTTGTTTCATGTTCAAGCAACCATGGATAATATAGATCTGTTATCTATTCAAAAAATGTAGCACTACTAACTATCCATCCTAAGTCACCACACAATCATTGGATCTACAGCTTCACTATTTGTTGAAAAATTGGGGAGAACTGTGATACATTGTTTTTCAGGTCCAGGAGCAATGTCGTAAACAATTTTGCATGACTTGGTACCTTTCCCGTTTTTGGACATGTTTACATTCCACTCTCATCCGCATTAACAATTCGTTTTGGATCTTTTAATAAATCCGCGGTTCCTTCTTCCTGGAGATATTCTTGAAGTTCATTAAACCACATTCTTTTGGATTTACGTTTGGATGTCTTTTCAGAAATCAATCCATCCATTCTTTTTCAGGCCTAGAATATTTAAAAGGATTTGGTTTGTTTGCCTCTCTCAAAACTTTCTGCACTGTATGATTCATGTCTTCTGGGTGCATTGAAAAACCTAATTTGGCCTTTCCAAGTTTCCGGTTTAACAGGCGTTTTTTTTCTTCTTCATTTAAAGTAGCGTTTGGTCCCAATTTTTGCTTGAATGGGACCTTTTCATTAAGCGTATTAATGAGAGTCCCTTTTGGTATATCAAATTCCTGCGAGTATTTATTGGCACTAATTGTACCTTGCCTAACTGCATTAATTGCAGCGTCTAGTTGAGCTTCCGTGTAAGGAGAACGTTTGTACAACTTTTTGGAATTTTGATCTATTTCTACCTACAGTTAATAGATGATATTACCTGATAGGCAATACCAGCATTGATCATATTGTTCAAGCTAGTAAATAGACATTAAGGTCCAATGAATGGCGGAACTGCTATTTACTGCGGTTATTTACTGGTAACAGAACACTTAGAGCTTAGAGGTCATTATATGGTATAAAATTTTAGCTAATACAACAAAAGATTATTTTTCCACTAGTAAAAGCTCAAAAACCGACTTTATGGAAAATCACCGTGGTAGTCATTCACTGGTTGCATAAAAATTCCGATGCGGTAAATGACATGACCACTACTGCACTTTTTAGGTTATGATAATTTAATGTACATATTAAGCTAAAACATAGTTTATAAATACATCCTGATCGGATAAAGTCGTTACGATGTTGAACATAATTAAATTACATACTTCAAAAATTAGGTACTTCGTTCAACTCACACTATGACTGGAACAGCTCAAAAACCACCACTAATACACGTGACAATAACTTGAAGCGCCGAAAAAATATGTCAGCTTTCAAGTGAACCAATCATAGTACACTACTTCAAAATAAGTCTAGACATTAGCTAGAACCTATTTTCGAGAGTTTGTGTGTACTAAGATGCCCATTTTAAATGAATTTGTAGTCCACTGGTCATTTACTGGTGGGTGGTCAATTATTGGTGCAGTCACCCTGCATATTTTTTAAAGTTCATGTTTAAAGCTAATTTAACATTTTTGTTTGACAATGAAAATAAGAAGTATGGGTAGTAGCACAGAACGCGTCAGGACTGTCAGGAGTATTCAAGAAGTTTCGTCCGCAAACGGTTTTGGGTACCTAAATTTTATTTGCCCAATAAGCTTTCTGGTCAAATATCGGTGCCCAGTAACGGAAACGAAGATCTAATTCGGGTTGGGAGGGTTTTCGATTTACTCATAACGAATTCTGACTAATTTTATTCAGCCACTGACCAGAGTCTAATGTTAACGATACGTGAAATGTAACCTCCTTTTTGAAGCCCCACTTGAGTTGCCAATTGCAATATATCTAAGCTCCACGTTGTAAGGCAATTGTGATATATCTCATATCTCTAGTCCCACTTACGGTCTTAACTGTAATATTTATCAACCACACTTGTAGTATCAAATGAAATATACTCTTTTACTAATTATTATAAAGAAATACTATCACTTGCAGTTAATTAATATACCTACCTTTTTTCTTAATGCGATGAGTAGGAATTGACGTAACTCTTAAATCAATTTGACATTTGAAATTATGTCATGTAATTATTATTGTTTACGCCACGACTAGTTAGTTTTATAAGCAATGAGACTCCTAGTTCCCAGCTGAATGGATTAACCTTCAACTAACAACTTCATCTATATCTAAAGACTGAATTCCTTTTAAAATATAATAACTATTTGATTTTATGAATCAAATACAAGTTTCAGGTACTTCATAAACTTAAATTCGTACGTCAGTTTGTTAGTAAAACATAGAAGTTTGACATTGCAGAATAAAATACAGATTGTCAAAAAGTAATTTAATCAATTGTTAATATTTCCTAACTTGATTGAACTAAATGTAAAGTTCTAAATGTTATTATACCTCTAAAATGTTCAAATTTCAAAATATAAATGTCGAAAACGTTGAGTACTCAAATCACTATTGAATTTAGAAAATAATTCTTCTAAAATTAACTTCTAAGTATAATTACAATAGTTTAAAGATTTGTCGCACCAAACTTACTTTATAATTTCTTATTATTTTGTAAGAAATTGTCACTAACCTTCTGAATGTTTATTTCTTGTACCTGAATGTTCTACTTCAGCTTCTAACTGGACAGATTCTAATCAGAAAACCCCTCCTGTTTGTTCCCGACCAAATCCAAAGCTTGTTGTAGCTCTTTGAAAACTCTATTACATGAGTAGAGAGTTCTACTGCATACCACAACACTCACTTTCACTGGTTTTACTGGCTTCGTAGTATTCTAATATTTACAATAGAATATACTACGTTAAATGAATTTAAATAACCTTGAATTATGTGCTTGAATAATATTTGTGACTTGAAGTCAAATTTGATCGTAGGGAATGCTATATTTCTACTACGTATCAACTCAGCAATTATTATTTTCTCACAATTAATGGGAATTTAACCCTTAATGTGACTATTTCTCGTAGATTCTAAATTAAAGTTATTTTGTTACTCAAAAACAAACAACCTTCTGATTGCCGTTACCTACTACCTCATCAGTTAAAATATACAACTGTTGTATCACATGATATCCATTAGATATTTGGATATAAATATTTAAATTAAATGTATCATACATCCCGTATGCTGCATTAAACACGTTGTGGTTAAAATGCAAGCTACTCAATCCGTTCTGGGTATTTTTTCGATCAGCGACCGATTTCGATTATTCCATGATACAAATGCGGTTTATCAAGTTATGCCCCTAACATGGAAAGAAAAAAAAATCTGGTAGAAATAGGCATTTTAATTTAAACACCAATGTCATATTATGGAATCTTAAGAATGAGAGCAGTTTTATTCATTCAGAATAACAAAAACTTTAACGAAGCAATTGTAAAAGTTTTATCTTCCAGTGCTGCCTAGAGCACGTTACCCGAAATATTCCTCTTCATTAAGTGAAAATCGAGATATGAATGATGTGGAGTACATAGGCGCAAGGGTACATGTTTGTTGAGAAAGTTTTGAGAGTTGTGGAACTGAGACCTTTTATTAATTATATAAATTAAACGATGCCAGAGGAACTAGGAGTAGCAATAATTGGCTGAAGTGAGGGATCTCATTTTCTGGTGTGCCTTGCTTCATATCAGCCCTTGTACTTTTTATGTGCGTCGTAATTATAGAATTGGTGGTAATCTATTAGAGGGAGTAATCTTAAGGGCGGAAATACTTGAATGAGGATCATTCAATGATTAAAATATTAATTTTTGATTGACTAAAAACTGTAGTATGTGGTTTATATTCAAACAGATAAATTATATATGTAAATTGGTAACTGTTCAAAATAAAGGTTTAAACTACGGTTTCACCCATTTAATTTATTACGGATATTAGTGCAACGTGACTGGTTGCTACTGTAATTAAAGTTTTATTCATTTCCATTTGGCGAGCTTATTAGTCGTGGGTTTGGAGCAATAAAGCATTTGCTAATTTCTAAAATGTAATGAGCGGAAGCGTCGATTAAACGCTCAAAATCACATTTAAAGCAACTCGGCCATTAAAACCGCACATACGTTATATATGGTCATTAAAGCCTTTAAATTTCTTTTGAGTTCGAAATTGGAAATTCAAAAATATTATACAGCTCACGATTGGTTTTTAGTTTTTTTCTTTATTGGGTAAGTTAATTAACATTTCCTTAATATTTGCAATGTTTGTAAGCTCAAATATCAGTAAAGAATTTTATCGTAAAATCATTTATTTCCTTTGCGATCTTACTGTAACCGTAGCATCAGTGTTTTTTTTTAAATTTTACCTCGCACTGACACGTTTGAAACAATACATTTATATACACTTAATTTTGTGTGGTATAGTTTACAGACAGATTCCCCAAAAAGAAAAATCTGTACTGTAACTTGTATTTTTGAAGAATAGAAGTATCAAGGTACGGATTACATAAATCAAAGAAGATCAAAATATGCATCTGCATATACACAACACGAAACGTAATACATGCACTTATAGTCTGTTCAGTAAACATAAAAACACAAAGTGGCCTTTGATTTCTAAAATTTCATGAGTGTACTTCTAGAATTCATCTTTGTCTATGAATGTACTTACAAAAAGTTACTAAAACAAATAGGTTAGTGGTGTGACATTTATCTAGCAAATGTCATAAATGTTGTAAATGATTACTTTTAAGAATATTATGGAAATACTGTGTTAGATACTATTGATGTGGCGTTTAATAATAGGTGTTTTAATTACATTTTATAAAAGTCCAGGGGAGAATTTCCAAAAAATACCTACTTTGACACTGAAATATTGATTGTCATTGACTGTCATTTTTAAATTCAAACCTGCCTTTATACAGGTGTGTAAACCTTTGCAAAACAAGATACAGAATCCCTAGTACAAAGATTGTATGCATATGCCAACTTCAACAAAATTAAAATGTTTTTGTGTTTATTGAATGCCCTATATTTTACATGTTAAAATTGGGAAAGAAATATGTAATCATGTCGAGAGTGAGAGAGTTAAGCCCAAATCTCCTTTCACAAAACTGCTGTATTCAGGGAAACACTTTGGCAGAGCAGTTCTAGGTTCTAGCACAAAACAATAGTACAAGGTCAAAGTACACACTAACTTGAGACTTAGCAGTGAGGATTTCTCCCGAGATGCTTTCATAGAAAGCAGACTGACCGTTTTTCCGTCGCAAGGCTTTAAGCAAGCGCCGTTGAAAGATATCCAAGCAAGCGGTTTACCTGGCGTCGATCTCTTGGATTGAGGTGGAAAGGAATGTATACGGACTACATTTGAGTCCGTCCCGAGTCTATTGGCGCACAATGCTGTGATCATAATAAAACAACATTACGTTTAGATGGGTTAAGTTAAGATTCGTTAGATTAGGTTAAACAGTGCAGGAATAGGTTAGGTATATATCTTGCCGACTTGGAAGATGAGGCAAAATATTTCCTTCAATTGCTAATCAATACTTATCAGAATTAGTATCTGCTTACGTTGACGCCTGTGCAGCATTATCTGTCAATTTCACAACTACTTTAGTTTTATTTCGTTTAATTGAACCAAAAAAATACGTGGAAAGTGAAAATACCGAATCAAATATTACACCTTTGCCATGAAAATCAGGTATATCTGTAAAATACGTCCACAATTAGTATAAAGTTTGAAAATAAACGATATTCATTAGATAATGTAATAGCTATTTATGTTACAAGTACGAAATGAAGGAATTTTTTGGACGAGCCGCAGATTATGGCCAAGCCAGCGCAGCGAGCGAGACACAAAAATAAGTCGAGTCTAAAAGTCCGTTTTCGTGCCAGTTACATACATAGTTGTTTATTCCACTGCTTTGTAGGCGTTTTTTTCTAATTATAAAACGACAGTTTAATCGAGGAAGTGGGGAAACGTCGAGGAGGTCATGATCATACCGCAAAATGGGAGTGATTTCGACCAATCGAAATGGTTGTTAGTCTTTGTTGCTATAGTTATTACTGCCGAAAAAGAGAAGTTACTAGAATAAAAAAGTGGAGGTTTTAAGCAGCTAAACGCTGCCGAAATTAATAGTTTTTCGATGCAGTAGAACATAAAATAATTTTATTTCATACTGATGTCAAAAATTAAATTTTTCGGATTATTTATGGTACAAAAAATGGAACATTAAAATCCTAGTACTTTAAAGTAAAATTTTAAAGTTCAAGTACTTTAAAACTTATTTATTGTACAAAAAGTGGAACATTAAAGTCCTAGTACTTTAAAGTAAAATTTTAAAGTTCAAGTACTTTAAAATTATACGTCAGTTGTTGACATGACATTTGAAATGATTTACAACTTTTCATTTAAAATTCATTAAACTTGCAGTATGAAATAAACCGTTGTATTCACCACAAACGAAAAGTGTTTTTAAAGGTCCTCGCAAGTAATTCCGTCCTCGGCTGACGCCTCGGACGTAAACAACTTTCTCGTCTTTAAAATGCCACTTTTCGTTCTAGATAAATAAACTACTATTATTTCATTTTGAAATCATAGTCTTGTTTATTGGTCCTCGATAGAGAGCGTAAAATGGCTTTTTCCTACGACTGCTTTTAAAATCAAACTTTCCGCCTTGTTGACGTACGCAAAAATTTATTGTTTTAAATCAGTTCATCGCGGCAGCCGTCATACGTAAGTATATAATCGTGAATCGTAATACATAGCAACATACATAAATTTTATATAAGCTTTCATGATTATATACCTAAGTCGGCTAGTGGTCAGCTATTTGAAAACGTCAAAGTTGACAGCTGTCACTGTGAATTTGATTTAAACCCTTTTTCGCTTAAATGTGAACAAAAGTTCCACAATCTTATAAAATCCTTGCTTGTTCCGGAGGTTAAAATTCGTCGAGTTTAGGATAGACGATAGGTTGCACTTTATGATTTATCTCCTTTTTAACCAAATCCATCAACGATGCTCTCTTCTGCTCTTCAGGTATTGTATTTTGCTTAAGACAATTTGAAAGGCTTTTCGGAGATTGTCTTTGTGTAACGCACTACGGAATTTGATTGTGCCATTGTTGAGATTCTTTGTTCTATCTTGTCTTTGATTCTTGTTTAAAACTTGTGTATTTGGTTTTTATCTAAAGATATCTCTGACGGAAATATTTTATTTCCTTTATTCTTTTGACTTCTTGGATCTTGGAAGCCCTATATCTTCTAATATCAATTCTGATTGATCCCTAATTGATTTTTGTAATTCGATATATTCTATGTTATTTACATCTTCCAAACATATTCATTTTCTCTTCTCTATTGCTTTGCAATAATAATGTTCATTTATGTATGTTTTTTATTTACACAAGAGTTGTTTAGTTCAATAATATTTATTGAAGTGTAGTTTATTTATGAACTATTCACTTTAAATTGTGTATTCCTATTAAGCTTTAAGATTCCCATATAGTACATAACCTTGCCTAATTGTTTTGAATTACCTGCTGTAAAAGGTTGAAGCAAAAGCTATCTGCAAAGTTTGTCGATCTTTTTCGCTGATTCTAGATCGTACCTCATAAAAATTCTCGCAATTGAATTTTGTACTTTATTCTTATACCATTATGGTATGGATTTGATCTAGAAAAATAGCATTCCGTCCGCTGTTTGTTGGCCTAGTTTAACACTAACGGACAAATTGCAGAGATAATCGCTAGTGATCTAGATTTCACAATGGTTTTGAAATGGATGTAACCTATTCAGTTCAATTCAAAAATAGACGTCTCCCGAATCGTTTAGATCGTTGCCGTTGAGTATTTGGCTATTTCAAAGAAATTAACAATATGTGATTTACGACTTTTACAGCTCGCCTGAATTTAGTAAAATTAGTTTCATAAGAATTCCAAACAAATTTCTAAAAAATTACTATTCAGAGACAAATTAGATGGCCAAGTAGATTTTCACGTATCACCTAGTACTGCTTATAAATTACCGAAGAAGTGACATAAAAAATCTACAAAAAAGACGAACCTACTCTTTACAAGCCAATAGAAAATTTCAGAAAACCCTTGGCAATCAGCAAAAGTTGCTTCTGAGTTCTGAGCCACCAGTCCGTTTATTACCTGTTTTATCTAAAATATTCATGAAGGTCTTTATAAAATTAATAAAACGAATTTTAGAAAGAGAACTACCAAAGCACCAGTTTGGATTTATAAGTAATCATAAATAGTTGGATCCATTTTGCTGTAAGTAAAACAAATAAAAATCGGGATGGTTGCTTCTTTACTATTCTCCATCAGCATTATTACATTACCAGCTATTTTAGTGATAGTAATTTTTGCATGTCTCTCATTTTACGTTCATTAATTATATTCGTAAACACCTGCGCTCTTCGTATTTCTATTACATTGAAATTCCCATACAGTTTTTAATTCTCTTAAGTCAAGTTCATAATGTCTAATTTAACGTTCATTGAAATCAAAGTTATATACCTTACCATTACAAAGAAAATATTTATGTTAAGTAGAGGACCTAGATGTTATCTGTCATTTAATTTTGAATAAGAGGAAGAGCACGAAAATTTAGTAACTTTCTTTTTATCATGTTGGTATCCGATATTTTGACGTTAACGTCAAATAAATTTGTCAGCGGCGTAGAACCAACAACCAAATGGTTGTCAAATGTTATGTTTGAAATTGTAAAGTACGTTGACATTCAGTATAGTGTCACTACTCTCCAAATATCTTTTATGTCAAATGTCATCTAGGTTCTCTAATGTTAACTAATAAAATAATGATAATTTGATAATATGTATATAGTAATTGTTGATAATATAAGTGTAATATTAAAAATACCGAGCATTTGCCTGACACCCTAAATATTGCTTCAAATTTACTCTGTTTGAATGTGTTTTGTTGAAGCACCTGTGTATCGTTCAACTCCGTCAACCACCTTTTAATTTTTTCCTTCCATCCGGTTATCTGTTTAGGCATGGCGATGAAGATGTAATATAATTTACTATATTCTTAATCGTAAACGGCAGTTTACTGAGCTCCGTTTCTACAGGTAAAGAGCCTCTTTACGGATAAGATCGGCAAAGAGATGTTTTATCTATGGAAACAATGTTTTGTGAAAAAGGTGTTTACGAGTCAAGGTACCATAAAACTGTATAATACTCGATCGTTGCTAGAACTTTACAGGCTCGCAGAGATAACATGCTCGCTTCACTCGCTCGTTAACTACCGTGCTCGCCCGGAAAGTTCCAAGTAACGGTTTTGTAACATTGCTATTAATTAACAAAGAAATGCGCAAAAATTGCAGCCAATGATCAACCCAAGACATAAACAGCAGAAAAAGCGTGCTGTGAGATTCGGGATTGGTCAGATTTGAGGTTAGGTTTTAGATTGTTGGGTAGATAATGTCGGTATCGTTGACAAATCACGGCAAGGTACGTTTAGAAACTTCGCTCGAGTGTTGTGGTTATGTAGACTCTTGTAAAGTTCACTCAAAACCGTTCGCATTCTAACAGAAAAATACTTAAATCTGACGGTGATAAGCTTCGTTTCAAAAATTCTTGATGCTTGGACAGGGCTTTGACATTTAAAAAAAGTCACATCGCTGAAACAAACAGCACTCTCACGAAAGTGGCCAAGGTTTCTGAACCACTAAATTCGAAAAACAACCAAAGCTTATTTTAGGCAGTATAAAAAGTTGCTTAGGCGTTTATTTCACATTTTAGGCATTTAGGCTTTACCACATATGTATTAAAAACGTGTTTTTGTATGAAACAAATTTCTGTCGAAGTCTCATACATGGGCCTAAAAAATTACAATTAGGCAATTGCCTAGAATCTGCGCTCTAGTAATTAAATTTGCTGTTTAATGCAAGATGGCCCTTGGTAGGTACCATTTAAAAACAGGGACTTTTTCTTAAAAAACGTGTTTAGAAAATTTGGTTCTTTTATTAAGGATTTGTTATTGACTTCATTGATAAAAGATCTATTATTATTAATTTCTAGAGGCAATTAGAACATATTTTTTAAGTCACAGCCTTATATAGTAAAAAATAAAAGTTACAAATTTTTCTTTTTGTTTGAAAAAATGAAATTTTGACAAGACTAGTTTATGTAATTTGACTTGTAGATTCTGAAAAACATAAAATATACAGGGTGATCTATTTAAAAAATAAAAGTTGGTATCATTTCCGGTGAAACCGGAAGTCGGTCATTTTGACTATATTTATCAGTCAATGAGAAACTATATCTAGTATCTTCATATAAAATTGCATCTAAATCGATTTATAAATAGCCGTAAGTTTTATGTAGCAAAGTTACCTTTGTGAGATGTTTTTATTTTCTGTGCTGTGCTGTAGTGCTGTGGTTATGGCAAATGTAATAATAAGATAATAAGATTTCTCTACTGCAGGGCTGTCCAACATGTGGCCCGCGGGCCGCATGCGGCCCGCGGATCGAATTCCCCCTTGAGTCCACCAATCTTGATCCTGTCCTCTCCTTTTCTACTTGGAACCTCCGATCTGACATGCTGAACGGAGTAGACCTCCAACCCTTACCAGACCAGGCTTCAAGGGAGATGACGTGTTGTACTGTCAGCACGAGAAGTTCAAATTTTCCGCAAAAGCAAGACCGCTAGAATTCGATTTTACCTTGATTGTTGAACTTTCTTGGGATATCAAATCCCTGAGGCTTTAACCCTGTATTTATAATACGCTGTACTGTCTTGCAGGGCTAACTGCTTAAAAGCCATTTCCGACCGCCTATTTTTTAAACGCAAATCCCGGCGTCCCGAGAGGTGAAATACTCCTCATAACTTTATTTTACTAATAATTAAACCTGTAACCTGTATGAATCGCAGCCTCGACCCCGTTTGTGATTGGCTAGAGTCATGTAGCCGCCCTTCATAAGCTCACCTGAAGGGCCTCTTTTTGGTCATTAAGAGGCGAATTCCTGGACTTCGACCTTCGATTCCGCAGCCCGCAAATTCCCTACCGGGGAATGTCAACATCATTTCCCGGCTCCAGGCGAATAAATTTCATCTGCAGGATTTGACACCGCGTTCGCTCCAAGAACGACGCCTAGCAGCAATCTCTGCACCAGGATATAGGCACTAACGCCCGCCCCAGGTAGCCCTTAAAATCGCTAACTTCACCGGAAAATTACAGCTTAAAGTCACAGCTGAGTGGAAGGTCAAGTTTGCAGGAACAAAAGACCTACTCAGTCCATTTCCCGAAGAATCGGCGTGCGTACTGGCGGACTACCAATAGGGACCCGCAACACTCGCCGGTGCATTGGGTTGCAGCTCGACCCACGAAACCTGACACCGTTGCAGAAGAACATGTTAATTTTAAATAATGTACAACTCAAAGTTATTTTTAATTAATCATTGTAACTAGCTAAAAACATTTGTTTTGGTAATTGTCTGGTGTTTTACCTAATCGAATATACCGGGTTTCCATTCTCAAAGTCGAACATAGGCAATTAACATTAGTGCATTCACTCATTCTTCATTGAAATAATTCATTTTTCTGTGATAATTTTAACAGACGTTGACAGAAAATACCTGATTTACGCCAACTAATTACCAATTTTTTTGACAAATGGTATCGAACTTGAAAAGCAAGGCATGGCATATTTCAAAATTCCCAAGTTTAAAATTAGTATTTAAAATAAAAATCGCATCTTGAATATTATTATTGGTATAATATGATGCGTAATAATTTTATTTTTCCATTGATACCATTACCTTTCCTGTAAGTTGAATTGGCGAGCAGGAATCGGTAAAAATGTTCAATACAATGTTAATCGCCTATGTTCGACTTTGAGAACGGACACCCGGTATATTTGAGTGAACGTATTTCTCCGATTTGAGCTTAACCGAGGGGTAAATCTTTGACGCCCTTAGTAAGGGGGTGAAACGTCACATCTCTATACGTAAATTTACATTAATTGATGTAATTTTTTTCTTTTGTCGGTATCTCAAGAACGGAAAGGAATTAACCTAAAGTGAATATGAATTTTTTTGTTTAGAATCACTTCTAGAACATATGGTGTAACTTTGTCGGTTTCAATGCTTTTTGTAATGTAACCTAAGCTTCTTGAATAAATAAAAATTAGTATTGAAATATACACGTTTTATATTTATTACAAATCACTCACTAAGTCGCATACGACACAACGATGATGCGGCCCTCATAACCTTCAAATTTTTTACAGTGGCCCTTGGGCCCCTTGAAGTTGGACAGCCCTGCTCTACTGCATGGGACCCCATACATTATATATTCACAAACAAAGCAACTAAACAGTTTCGCTGCTATATGAGATGAATTACTGTTGCTGTTTTCAATTCACAATCAGAACATATTTCCCATTTTGAATATATGTGGGTTACATACTGCTTAAAGTAAGTTTAACCTGGTATAATAATTACATGGATTAATTAGATTTTATTAAACTAACTCACTTAGTCAATCATTTTAACACCATAATCTCTCCCTCTTATTAATGCTGCAGGTCTCTGAAAAATTCTCTCGGCAAACCTTCAACATCCGCATTATGTTCAGTTTAATTCACTACTTTGAGCCCCTGAACTTCCACAAACGTTCAACTGAATACCTCCAACTCGTTCACTGCAACGGCCCTCTTAATGCTCATGATCCGCGATGTTAAATGTTACAATACTGCATATTATCTCTGCTTAAATCCCTGCCCAGTTCTGTTCCAATCCAGTCACAGCAATGGTTTAACACAACCACTGATTCAGAATGGTTACTTTTACATTATTTATTTTCTTCTAGTTAGGTATTATTATATTTCCAAAATTTTGTAGTAATGAGACTTCTATTGGTTTAAACTGTACTTTATTGGATATTTTAAAATGTATTCCATTCCAAATTATAATATCTTAATTTTTAAAATAATATTAAAAACCTTATTTGTTTTTTAGAATACCCCCTATGTCTCAGCATCTAGCTTAGTTATCCAATTACATAATTTCTTCATTTATATTAAATGTTAAAAGTAGTATATTGGCTGTCTTAGAACTCGGACGTGTTCTTTTCGTTCCGTTGACATACTTAACATACGTGAATTCAATCAAATAATTTTGCTCATAGCGGGCAGTATTATTGCCACAATGAGTGGTTATAACAGATGTGATAGGTGTTTTATGGATTTTAAAAGAGGTGAAAAGTGTTTGCCCTGTGCTGTCTTGGTAGTAAGGCATATCACCCAAAATGTGTGAACTTTAATTCAGAAAAAAAATAGTGTAGTTGCGTCTAAGAAAAATATCGGCTGGTTTTGTTACTTGAGTGGGGATACGAAGAATAACTATTTAAAACGTGCTGGAAAACATGCAGGCAGCCTTGGATGGTATAAATACCGGATTAAAAAAAGCATTCTGACAAATTAGATGCATTACAAAATCAGATCGAACCTTTTGTTGGAGATGTAAAAATTACGGTTAAAAACAGCATGGAGCAACAGAAAAATTCAAGTTAAATAAACACGAACCGGTCGTAGTAATAAAACCCAAAAATCAGGTCCAAAAAGTATTGATACTAAAAAAGACATAAAAATATCATCGATCCTACTGAGTTAAATATATCTGGTCTACGGACTGTTAGCAAGAGTGGTGTTATTATTGGAAGCAAAAACAAAAATGATGTAAGCAGAATTCAAGAAAAAGCAGAAACTAATCTCGGAAACAACTATGAAGTTACAATCCCGACGAAGAAACTACCTAGAGTAAAAATTGTTGGATTAACGGAAAAATTGGCAATGTAAACAATAGAGGAGAAAATAATATCACAAAACGGTTTAAGACCACACCAAATATCTAATTCTAGGCGATTTCAACGGGATATTTCGACAGACTCATTCTACACAAGCAAGCTCCTCCCAAATACGTTGGGTTTAAATCAACTTGTAACGGAATTCACATGTTCAACAAAAAATGTCGATGTAATCATTTATCTGGTTCTAATGAACCATGTTAATCCTAATGTGCAAATTCCACAAATTTCTGAACATAATTGTATCGATGTCACGTTACGAAAAAATGCGGCTAATAGTAACAGCAATTTCGAAAAGATGAATATTACTACGTTCGCAAATTACTCGCCACAAAAACTGCTTGACAAACTGAATAAATATAACTGGGTCATATTGCTAGATAGTAAAAATGTAAACAATATTGCCACACATATGGTCAGAATACAGAATTCCATAAATGACCTTGTTGACAACCAAACAATTGCTGTCAACACAGAAAATCCATGGTTTAAGGCTGATTTGCAGCAAATACAAGCAGAACGCAATCGAATGTACAGGACAGCTAAACCTATTAAAAACACCCAAGACTGGGAAAACTATAAATGTATTAGGAATTTTTACAGCAATAAAATTAAGGACGGGAAAAACCAATATTATGAAAATAGAATAGAAAACTGTCGTGGAAATCTTAAGAAGATGTAAAACACTGTCAAATCTTTAATAAAAGGTCAAATAGAGACGTTTTCTAACATTTTATTTGAAGAAATTAATAAAGCCCAGGATATTGCTAATAAATTTAATGAGCTTTTTACATGAATTATTTGTGGGTAAGCCATACTAACACACCTTACAGCTTGGCTTTTGTTTTCATTCATCTTACATTGTTGTTCATTATTTGTAAGCCTGCTCTGATTACATTTTATGTTTCAATCAAGGCTAATAATATTTGTAATACCGCTTTTTACAAATTATTAACTCAAAGTCAGTGCGATTCATACAATTTACAAAAATTAAACTATCACATTTGTAGAATATTTTGTATAATAATGTTTGAAATGTTATTAATTGCTATCATAATTTTAAAGCCTCTAAAAGTGTCCATTGCAGTGTTTAATACATAAATGTCGACTTTAAAACGTGTGAGGTTAAATATGCGTTAAAAAGATGATATAATTTTGATTTTTAAGCAAAAATGCCAAGTTCATTTCTCGGCGGCCTCAAGTAGCCGAAGAAATATAGTGCTGCAACCTATTGCACAAACCTCCAAAGAAAACCCAGTTTAGTGATATTGTAATAAAAATATATCTCTGATGAAAAAGAGTTCGAAATCAACAACTACAATAGATAATAAAAACTAGAACAGTTCCTGATTGTTTTAACGACTCTTTAGGAATTACGGTTTCGAATTCTGTGCAGCAAACCGGTTTCGAAAATTTCTTTATATTGCGTAGTAAAACAACATTTTATTAAACCATAAAATATTCTTACTGAAAAACATAGAAAAAACGAAACAAATTTAAACAATTGAACAAGTAGCGCACAGCTGGTTGTGCTGAGTGATGCGCGCGGGGGATTAAAAAATCTGCAAGCTTCGTGGTGAATATAGCAAACGCGTGTAGGTGCTGGATAATTGACGAGACACTAAATAAAAATTCAATTGAACCAAAAATTTTGGTCTCATGTCATCCTGAACGTTTACAACACAACATTAGTGCACGGAACAGTAACCCCATAGGTACGACAGGGCCCCTTTATAATCCACAGGTAAGCCGAATGAGCAAGCAGTTACTACCCCGTTAGCGCCTCTCTTGTGTATGAACGGGTTGGACAAATTGTTCTACTACAGCATTTCTCCGGAACTAAGCCATCTCTTCTGACAAATTTGTCAGCAAGTCGAGGCATTGTTTTCCGCACGGAGCCCTCGTTCCAATTCGTACCAAGCTCGGCAATTTCCGTCCTCGACTTTAGCAGAGTAGTGATGTCAAAAAAGTAATTATATTCAGTACACGAGTACTCGTTACCCGACAAGACGACTATCAACTTGCAAAAGTATTCGTTATAGTTATTGAAGTTTTAAAAAAAGTAAAGTTTAGGGCGCTCCATTCCACACGTAGGAATATGGCCTGAGACTCGGCGAGTCAAGAGCGCCGAAATATCTCTTTCCGAAACCTAGTCATTTGCCACACCGTTAACGGTGTGCTGTGTGATGTGGTTAGCATCACGCCTCCGACGACTGCCTTACTTTCCCTACTTCCACAACCGTGGTTTTGGTACCCAATTTTTAAAGCGACTAGTTGGGCCGTCCGCCAGTTGCCAGATGTGGGGATTAAACTCCGCACAGCAATCGAGCTCCCTAACCGATCGGCCACGCTGGCGCTGGTGATTATTGAAGTTTGACTTTGCTTTTTATTTTATCGCCTTGATCTTTTTCTTTATGTATTAATATATTATTATTGTTTTATTATTAGATTATTTAATAAATGTATATGCCACACGCTAAATTAAATTAAATTTAATCGCCATCATAAAGAAAAAAGCTTTAAGTTTGAGATTGTTTTTAGTAAGGTTAGAATACTATTTGAAAAAGTACGCGTTCCTTGAAAATATTTTTAGCAGATGTTTTTAACAGCCTTTCTACGTACTTCTTCTTCTTCTTATGGTCCTTCTCCTTCACGGAAGTTGGTTATCATCATTCTTATCCGAATTCTGTCGATAGCCGATCGAAATAGTTCAATTCTGCTGGAATTGAACCAATCTCTGAGATTTTTCAGCCAAGATGTTTTACGCCTGCCAACATTTCTTTTACCCTTTATCTTCCCTTGTATGATGAGTTGGAGCAGTGCATATTTGGGATTTCTCATTACATGGCCTAAGTACTCTAGTTTTCTCTTTTTCAATGTATTTATTATTTCACATTTCTTGTTCATCTTTCTTAAAACTTCTCTGTTAGTTATTCTTTCAATCAAGGCTATACGCAACATTCTGCGGTAATAGTACAGTAAAATTGTCGTTTTACCTTAAAAAAATTGGCCTCGGCGATTCCTCTTGCCCAGTGGTTTAGGGTCATTAGACAAGTGTAAAACCAAAAAGGCGTCACCCCACCCCTTGCCAAACAGCCGCCATCTTGATAACAATTGAATTTGTTTTTTCTCGCGATCCATTGGTCGCACAGAAAAAGTTATGGAACAAAAAATATTGGAAATAAAATTCTACACATTTTTGATCCTTACCATAATACCGAGAAGTTGGTATTTAAAACGGTAGAGGGCGACAAAGTTACCAAAAATCTGTTTCCGCCATTCTAGCGCTGTGGGGGTGATTTTTTTCCGAAAATTGCGAATGTGAAAGTTGTAGTGCTTGAAAAAATATACACGAATCTCTTTTAATAATGTCTTTGATTTAAATAGTCTCCGAGTGACAGCCCTTCAAAGTCCGCGTAGCGCGGAGAAGTAGAGAGATGTAAATGATTTATATCCCGCACTTATTATAACTAACGAGGTGCCATGTCTGCCATTTGGTTAACATAAAGAAAACCATTATCTCTCGTACTATTATCCATTTTTAATCAGAATACAATCACGAAACAGCACTCGCAATCGTATTCCCGGATTATTTCCAAGAATTTTGCACATTGCGTTTATAACAAGTTGTGAGCTCTTTTTTCAATAAAAGTTTTAGCAACATTTCTATCATGGTCGATAATGACTCGGTTGTGTCCGAGGCTCCGAACCAAGACGAAGAAACAGCTCCAAAAAAATGAAACGTGTCTGACTAGACTACAATATATCTTAGGGTTTATGCAGAAAGAAATTACTTTCAATATACGAGCCCAGAATCAAATCATTTGGCACAGTTAAGATTTTTCCGGTATCTTTATTTTGTACCCACAAAAGAAAATCTTCTTGGTCAATATTCTTATATCGTAATTGTAGACGTTTTTAGCAGTATTATAACAGCTTTAACAATAACAAATTACAAAAAGTAGTCGGAAAATACAAACTTTAATAAATATTATACACCAAGTGAATTAAACATATGTTTATTCACGCAAAGATGTTGAGCTCACGAGCACGTAGTGCGAGTGAGACCATATCTTTGAGTTAATAAATGTTTAATTCACGTGGCGTATATATGTTTTTATTCAATTTTGACGAAATTTTGAATAAAAAATTTAAAAAATCTTTAAACTAAGATATAAATTTGCCCGTTTATAGTCGATTTGATCTAAATTATAGTAATTATATATTACACACTACAAAGAGAAAGATAATTGAATGAAAATATTTGTAGATAATAAAAATATGTTCTTCTTCATTGAAACTTTTTTAATTCTCTAGTTAATTAAACTTTTTTATTTCTCTAGTGAATTAAAACACTTTTATTTCACTTGTGAATCAGAGACTGTTTATGAATGTTATGGAGTTAATAATGACACTTTAAACTGTCAAAATTGAATAAAATAAATTACCGATTCATTTCATTTGGCCCAAACGATCAAAATATAATTTTGTTCACCGTAGCACGTTTTAGTTGAAGTGAAACAAGCTGTTTGTTGTTTAATAACATATAGACAGTCGTGTGTCTGTATTATTTTTGCAGAAATGGCACGTGGTAAAGCAATTGTCAATTTGTTGAATTTTAGTCATTCCTGTGGCAAAATTTACAAACAATTGCAATTATCATATTATATAATAAATATTACACCAGCAAATTCAAGAGCTTTACGGATCTGAGCCAAATGATATCATTCTGGGCTCATATACTCCTTTCCCATCATTTTAATTTCTTTTACCTATACCAATTTCTCGGTATCGCGGCAATGACCAAAAATGTGTAGAATTTCTGTAGGTTGTGAAAACCTATTCACATTGAAACTACTTGAGTGATGTGACGATTTTATCTCGCAAAAGAGAAATGGTTACTTCGCTGCACCGGAGTATATCGTACATTTCCCACACTGCGCGGACTTTGAAGGGCTGTCACTCGGAGACTATTTAAATCAAAGACATTATTAAAAGAGATTCGTGTATATTTTTTCAAGCACTACAACTTTCACATTCGTAATTTTCGGAAAAAATCACCCCCACAGCGCTAGAATGGCGGAAACAGATTTTTGGTAACTTTGTCGCCCTCTACCGTTTTAAATACCAACTTCTCGGTATTACGGCAAGGGTCAAAAATGTGTAGAATTTTATTTCCAATATTTTTTGTTCCATAACTTTTTCTGTGCGACCAATGGATCGCGAGAGAAAACAAATTCAATTGTTATCAAGATGGCGGCTGTTTGGCAAGGGGTGGGGTGACGCCTTTTTGGTTTTACACTTGTCTAATGACCCTAAACCACTGGGCAAGAGGAATCGCCGCGGTCAATTTTTTTAAGGTGACGGGGTATTTTCCGACAACTTTACTGTACTATAACAAAACATTTCAAAAGCTTGTAGTTTGTTAATTTGCGCTTTCTTAAGTGTCCAGGCTTCTACGCCATAGAGCAAGATATTAAATACATTACAACGAAGCATTCGTATTCTGAGCTCAATGTTTATGTTTCGATTGCAAAGTACTTTCTTTAATTTTACAAAGCGAGGATTGTGTCATCCGCGTATCTCACGTTGTTAACTATTTCTCCATTTATACTAATTCCGGCAGATTCCTCATCTAAGGCTTCTTTAAAGATGGCTTCGCTGTAGATGTTAAACAGTGTGGAGATAGGATACATCCCTGTCTTACTCCGCGACGTATCTCAATTTCCTCGGCTATTTCTGTTCCAACTTTTATTTTGGCGCTCTGTCCCCAATATAGGTTACTAATTATCTTCACATCTCTCCTATCTATACCTTTCTTAAGTAGAAGTTCTTGTAGTTTTCTATGTTTCACTTTGTCAAAAGCCTTTTCGAAATCGATGAAACAGGTATACACATTCTGGTTCATATCTAAGCAGCGCTGGTAAAGCACATTAACCACAAAGAGAGCTTCTCACGTTCCAAGACCTGCGCGGAAACCGAACTGGGAGTTATTTATTTCTTCTTCCAAAGTTTTATAAATTCTTTTATGAATAATTTTTAAGAATAGTTTTAAAATATGTCCCATAAGTGCAATAGTTCGGTAATCTGAGCAATATCTTGCGTTCATTTTCTTGGGTATTAAAATAAAGGTAGATATCAACCATTGTTTGGGGATTTGCCCTGTGTCATAAATAGTGTTAAAAAGGTCTAAAATAACATCTAATACTTCATCTTTACAAAGTTTAACAATTTCTACTGGTATCCAGTCAGGGCCAGCAGCTTTGCCTGCTTTCGTGTTTTCTAGCGCATACATTAGTTCCGATTTTAGAATTTTAAAATTTTCGTCATTTACTTCTACAATGGTGTGTTTTGGCTTTTCGTCATTGAAAAGTTCTTGGATATAAATCTTCCATCTATTTATTTGATCTTTTATATCTGTTAGTATATGTCCATCCGCATCTTTGATGACATTATTGGCGCCACTTTTCTTTTTGTATCCTGTTACTTCTTTAATCTTTTTGTACATGTGAAAGTTGTCATTCTTCCTTTGTAGTAGTTCAATATTTCTTCACATTGTTCAGAGAGGTATTTTTCTTTCGCTATTTTTATTTTACTTGTATTGTTTTATGAATTTTTTTATATTTTTCTACATTTGCCTTATACCTTCTTCTCAGATCCATGAGATCTAAAATATCCTGTGTCATACAAGGTTTTTTTTTCACTCTCTTACTTACTAGGTGTTCATTGGTTACAGACGTTAGTGCGTTTTGTAATTTGTTCCACTTTTTGTCAATGTTGACTTCGTCTATTTGGATATTTATATTTTTCATCTCACTTGTTATTTTCTTTTGAACTATATCATACATTTTGGGTTCTTTTAAACGTCTTGTATCTTTGTAGTCATTTTGACGTCTTATTATCTCCTTCAACCTAACTGTAATTTTTGCTACAACTGGATTATGGTCGCTGTGAATGTCTGCACCAGGATATGTTTTTGTAGACTTAATGGAATTTCTATAGCGATTATTACAAAGAATGTAGTCCATTTGATTTCTGACTGTTTTCCCTGGCTTATCAGCTGGAGATTTCCATGTATACAGCCTCTGAACTGGAAGTTTAAAAAGCGTGTTTGCGACGATTAGATCTTTGTCTTGACAAAATTGTATCATACAGTCCCCTCTATCATTGCGATCACCCAGCCCAAAATCTCCAGTACATCCTTCTACTTTCGAATTTCCAACTTTCGCATTAAAATCGCCCAGCACGAACGTAATATTCTTTCGCTTAATGCTTCTGAAGATTTCTTCTAGTTGTGCATAAAATTCTTCGCATTCTTCGTCTTCCTTATCTGCAGTTGGCGCGTAAATTTGGATGATATTCATTATTCCGTTGTTTATTTTCAACTGTAACATCATTACTCTATCTGAGAATGGTATGAAGGTTGTGACTGCCGTCGCTGCTTTCTTGTTTAATATTATTCCGACTCCGTACCTGTGCACAGGACCATTATTTCCCGAATAGTACATTATACCGTTGTTTGTAGTACAGTTACCATTTCCTAACATCTAACATCACTTAGATCAAGGATGTCTATCTTCAGTCTATCCATTTCCATTACAGTATTGTGCAGTTTACCTGGTTACTGTTTACATTTCACGTTCCGATCTTTAAATTGTTTGTTGATAACTTTCTAACTCTGCTCACAAATGTTCCCCCCGGAGATCCGATTGGGGAACTTGAAACTCCGGATTTAAATTTAGCTCTGAACATTGTCATAATGATAATGAATAATGATGATAATATTACTAAGGATATCTTATAGATCTTTAATGCAGTGGTTTCCACTTGCCTTCTGCATTCTTACGCCGTTGACCATCAATTGGTTCATTCGCCTTTAAGGCCGGTTTTTTCAACCTACGGGCAAAAGAGTGCCCTTCTCTTCTGGTTCCTTCACCTGAAGCTGTTGACCATGCAAGAGTGTGACCACTTATACCGGCAGCCGTTCGGTTATCACCATATCTGGTTACCCTCAACTTAGTTTAGCCTGCAGGTCGATGCAGTTTACCAGGGTGTGGCACTTGGAGCCATAAGTTGAGAGTTAGGCATGTTGTAAGGACCAGTTGTGTTAAGCCACATTCTACCTATGATATTATACGCGACCGCTTTACACAAAAGGTACTACCTCTACAACATAACCCCTACACCCCTAAGTACTAAATGCGTAGAAATACAACCACTGATGTTATTGTAAACCCTGACCACAATTCTCAATCCTGAGAAAGAAAGAAGTAAGCGCCCGGTATTGTTTGTTTACGTCAGCTATCACAGCTCCGTGAATAGGAAGAGTACTCGCCACTATATTTAAAATGAAAAGGTATTCTGGGTACTCGCGTAGAGTAAACGAGTACTCGACAACGAAGATTACAACGTAGAGTAACGAATAGTTACAACTGACACAAAACGCAAGCAGAACTATCCGCAAACGCCACACTAACTGTTGTTTTCTTTCAGTGCGTATGTGGGGGTGACTACAGGCGTGATGGGGCGGGGGCAGAGCCCCATGGAGCTCGGCTAGGAGCGTGTGCCCGGCTGCCCGGCCCCTCTGCTCTCACGCCGAGCCCGGCCGCCGCATGGAGCCGGATCGGGAGCGATGCCACAGGCCGATGGCCTTTGACAAGGTAGGTGACGTAATTATATGTTACGTAACTCTTCAGACCTAAAAGTCCATAGATTTTTGTATTATTGTACTCCACACTCTGCGGTCCTGCAGTCTATCAAATTTTGTAGGTCGTTGCTAACATTAACGTCTGAAATCACTTTAGTACGTGAATCCAATAGATAGATTGTTTTGATTGGAGGGGACCAGGTTACTAATTTGGTAGGTACTGAAGAAATTCAAATTCAGTCATTTGATGTTGATGATATGGGGTAGAATGATATTTGTGAGCAGGAAAGCCAGGTCAGACATACCCTTCACGATAATTGTAGCCTATGTCAACACACAATGAAGTGAACACAATTGTAGTTAAGATTGTATTGATTTAGTAAGAAACAGAATATGTATGTATATATGAGTACTATACTAGTATCAATGTCTAAGCGTAGTAATAGTGCGGGCACGAGCTTATCAATTTAACATGACTTAGTAAGATAACTAAACTATGTCTACGGGTTGTAAACATAATAGAGCAATTCTGTAATTCAGCACGGCTAGGTAACATGGCTTATAATAAAGGTGCTGTTTATACAATAAAGTAGATTGCAGCAATGAGTTTTCTTCTTCTTAGTTTAGACCAGTGGTTTGTTTTTATCTGATATTATACAATCTTAACTACTTATATTATATACTGCATTCCATAAATAATAAAATATTATTTAGATGCACATTAAACAATTCTCAAACATATCGTTTTGGATCTTCCTCTCTTCCTTGTTCTATTATATACATATCTCTGTTGTGCATCTCGGTTACATGCCTTCCCCATCTTAGCCTTTTGGTTTTTCTGCTTCTATTCATTTCTTTATTCAACCTATGATTTCTTTATTTCATTTTTCTTCCACTTGCATTCCCCAAAAATTCCACAGAATATTATCCTCTTTTCCACATTTGGACTAGCTTTCTTTATTACATTTAACGTCCAACCAAGTCTTACTAGACTTATTGGACATGCTCCTGTTGCTATCATTATTTTAGCCAGCACTGTCCCGCACTTACTCTGTCACACTTTTTCGTAAATCTTTTCTTCTTTATCTTGGTTTGTGATTATTAGAAATGCTTCTGGACTAAATTGTTCTTCTATTTTACCATGTATATGGTTGCTTTCTCGTTAATTTTTAGACCAGCCCTCTTGACTTCGATTTATATTCTTGGAACCATCGCTTTCAGTTCTTTTTACTTCCTTCGTCTAAAATGCAATGTAAGAATTATGATCGTGAAAAATCACATTTTGAGATTTCTTTAGATCTTCACGTTTCCGGGTCCCTAGATGACGAAAAATTGGTTTTCTCAATTCCGTCTGTCTGTCTGTCTGTTGGCGGTATAACTTAAAAACTATTTGTCGAAGGAAAACAATATCTTGCATGGTGATTATATGTCTACCTGGCATGAAACCCAAAAAAATTCGATAATATATATATATACGGCGAGCACCCTAAAAAATATAATTCTGTCTATTTTCGCCTTAACTCAAGAACTATAACTTAAATAAAAGTAATATTTTGCATATAGCTCAGGTTTTTACCTCTGACGAAAATAGGCATATTTGGACCCAATATACAGTGTGTCCCAGATCGAGTGGGATTGCATGGGTAACTTTCTTATCATTGAAGATGGAGATATTGGTTAAATGGGCAATGTTTTGCAGTTTCATATGTTGATTTAAAATCTATCCTTGCAATCCCACTCGATCTGGGGTACACTGTATACAAGGTGGACACCTTAAATAATAATTTTCACCTTTGATATTTTAAAATTTTTCGAAACTTTCCCTTGCGGGGGTTGTTTGGAGTAAAGCCCTTTAATGATTTTCTTGTTCTTGATATTACTGCCACTTCGTCAGCGAAGGCCATGCACTGATACGTTTTACTAAAAATTGGTTCAGTTCTGTTTATTTTGCTATGCCAAGTGAAGCTCTTTTCCTCAGTCCATTGCTTATGCTCTCTCCCGTGATACCTTCTCAGTTGTTAACGTTATTTTAGTTATTAGTTTTCTTGGTACTCCCAGTTTTCAGCTGTTTATTTCTATTGATCTAAATAAGTATATGTCGTTCATTTCTATTTATCTTTATTCAAACTTATCTGTATGTATTTGTCTGGATTTTGTATTATCCTGTAATCTTACAAAAAGATAAAGGGTTAGGGTCATTTCAATTCCCACAACTGGGGGCTTGCTACTATAGAGACCTTGCGTCCCTCTTTAGCCAAGACCGGAAATTAGAGGATGGGTGAGAGAAACGAGGGGTGGAGAATGGAAGAGGGGCCAGGAAAGGTGGAGCAGTATTGCCCCGACATTCGCCTCAGAGAAGCTACTCCGTTGAATCAGTAAAACCACCTAAAAACCTGAATCAGAGCAGACGGCCACATGAATCGAACCCGCGACTTCCCGAATGCTAAGCAGACCTGGTAATAGGTTGAGGTGACTCTGTAGGTATTCTGCTGGTGATTCAGGTTATTCGTGCCCCGATAGTATGGCGGTGTCGTCGGCAAAGGTGGCGATGGTAGTATTTTCTGTAACTGGGGTGTCGGATGTGTATATTAGGTATAGAAGTGGTTCTAATACGCTCCCCTGAGGCACTTCGGAGTTGATGTTGTGGTTTGATAGTGAGATGTTCATTCTTCATGTTCTTCATGTTCGATCAGTTGGGTAAGATTTTAATAGCATATATGCTTTAGGAGTCCCTAAGGATAAGACTTCAAAAGTGTTAAGTCCGGTGAGGGAGGTGATCACAGACTTAATCAGGAACGCACATTCCGTCCTGGCATTGCGTACACAGTTGTTAAGGCTACAAAAGAGGAAATTGTATTAAAAACAATTGAGCATGAATTGTATATGGTTTGGTCCCACAATTTGTGGGTTGCTTCGGTTTTTAGCTACTTTATATTGTAATGCGCTACTGCCCACACCAATTCTGATTGCCTAAGTGACAGAATGAAAAAGGTCAAAATGAGCACAGAATTGAATATTTTGTTTATTTCAAGGTAATCAGTATTTTACATTAATAAGTGCACTTGATGTGAGCAGCAGTAACTAATAATTTGAGGGATAAAAGTTAGCATGAGATAAAGCAGGTTTCAGAAGGGTTACGTTTAGAGTTTCAGATATGATAAATGTTCGGAATGGCCAATGCAATTTCATTTGTAACTGACGGATTTGAGCTTAGTAAAGTCAAACATAATCTGAATAAAATGATACAGAATGATTTGTTAAGTACAGAAATTGTATGAGCGTTATGTAGTAAAAGTTTATAACCCAGTAAACGGCAAGTTAACTGAAAGGTAAACGAAAAGCAGTGTAACAGTGCATTATAAACCAAAGTGAAGTGTGGTGACATTTATTCCAAGAAAAAGACAATTTAGTGAAAATGCAAAAACATGACATCAAAACTGTGTCCATAAGTTCAAACATGTAATCAAACCTAATTTATTTTAAACAATTGTAAATATGGTTGCTTATTAACGAGACAGTCAATTGTTATAATTAATCAAACAATGTTACATTTTTCATGTTGGGGGCAAATTGAGCTCCACATTTAATGTATTAAATTGTGAATAAAAAGTCATTTGTGATACCAGTTTCGTGTTAAAGTTATTCACCAAGTTGCCGCGCATCTGTGGGTGTATTTTACCCAGGTGTAAGAGCACTGATGAAGATAAAATAATTGAATATCATTGCACTGACGTTGACGTTTGCTTATAATGATTTTATATTTATTAAAATGAATTTTCAGTACCGTTAAAAAGGTATTCTGATTTACGCTTAAACTTAATCTTGGTAAAAATTTGGTACCAAATTTTGGCGGTGGCCAGAAGCAATAGACATAATGCAATACACATGGGAGGATGCCGAAGGTCAAATAAAGGAGCTTAAATGATGTCAAATAGGAATCAGAATTTTTATTATTTAATTTTAACTGAACTGTTGTGCTATATATTTAGGAAGTTTTCAGAGCTTTTTCTATTTTCTTGTAGAACACGTTGTGAATAAATTATTTTCTTTGAATCTCTCTTAATTACTAAATTACTATTTAAACAATTACATACTGTTGAACTTGAAATTTTCTGTGTAGCTTTGATAGTCCGACAATATTATTCGGGTAACCCCATAGTTTTTCTTTAACTTTAAAATCGGGCGAAAGTTATCCCACGTTCGTGTAACTTTGGTTCACTCCTTTTTTAAATAGAAACTGCTCTTTAATATTAAAAAAGTCAGAAGTTTACTTCACTAAGGTATTCTCCAACTATTGTAACTTTATTAAGAAGTATGATTATCCGATTGTCTAAATACAACTTTCCTGATATATAATATTTAGTTTTTGTAAATATTTAACAAACATCGATATGGTTGCTGACAAGAGCATTAACTGTTATGCTAGTTGGAATAAAATGTACAAGGACTGCAATGCATCCATCATCAAACGAAATGATGGTGATACCGTAGTTTCTAGTACAAGCGAAGTGCAAGAGTGGTATCATTAACTTGAATTTGAATACCTGTAAGAACAAAACATTCATGTGCACTTTAAAGAAAACTCTGACATCCATTTCACTTTCTACATGATTTTTTTATTATAATTTTCCTAGTATTCTACATAGTATTGTAGAGTTTTACATATCTTTTTTCACTATTAATCAAGTAAGAAACACTTACAATACGTAATTTTAGGGAAGTAGCTTAAATTTACTTAATGTCTTTAGGTTGCCATAACAGAAAAATAATACTATTTAACAAACAAACAAACAACAACAATTTTGTTTTTAGTTTTTCTTATATTAATCAAGACAAAATTGGGTTTCTCTTCTATGTCTTCGTTCAAGAGATTAACGAATTCCTCTGCACAACATGCCCCTGCAACACCTATTACCATAACTACCTAAAGCACGCCTGAGCGTGCGAAAACAGGCGATTAAAGCACGCCGAGCTTTAAAGGTTGTCAAGGAAACAAGGTATATAGGTAACATTATAACTTCATCGCTATTTTTATTTTGCTGACACGACTGAATGCAACAACGGACGTGGACGCGACAAAAACGTAAACAATTCTCGTAACTATAGCAGCAATATTATTATGCCCTCTCGATTTATCACGACAAAAATTATTTCGAAGTTTTTAGTGCGTAATTTATTTCCAGTGTTGCAGGTATAATAAAAAATAGCGTAAAGTATTCGTGGATAACTGGTCTTTAAAACACTTGCTCTATTTCGAGCACTCAGGCTAGGCCGTCGTGCTCGAAAACTCGCGCGTGTTTTAAAGACCTTGATCCACTCATACTTTAATATACTATTTGAAACAAAATCATAAAAATAGATCTTAATAGATAATATAATGAGTTGATAGTGAAAAAATAACATATTTTACACAGGAAGTAAGGATTTACTCTACCTCATCATTTTAAATGCTCGGTAGAGTAAATCCTATTTATTTCCCTTGTAAAGTAATATACTGTTTATATATTTATTGTGATATTTTCATGATTTTATTTGCACTTGTACGATAATTGTTATGTAGATTGGTGGAGGCTACTGCGAATATAGAAACACAAGACAATTTCTCTTTTACACTATAATGCACCTTTATTATTTTTAAATGCAGAATACTTCTGTATAGTAACAAAATGAAGTAATTTATGTATAATAGTTGATTCATAAGATTCCTAGAGTCTGTTCTTATTCCTACCAAAAATATGCATTTTTTGGTACTAATAAAACAGTTTTTCTGTCTTTGCTTTTTTACGAAAAACCACAAATTTGTGCATTAAAATTAGTGAAATAGTGGATTGTCATGCTTGTCCCTACCTTCGCCACTGGACAATACAGTACAACAGGGTGTCTGCTGTGAAAACTCAATTGTCGCTCATGACCATATATTCGCATAAGACGCCACGAATCTGTATATTCTTAAGCAGCAATAAATTGTTATTACCATTGTTATTATTATTTTCTAATTTAAATTTAAATTTTCAGTCTTAAACTGATACATTCTAATAGCGTAATAGGGGGAATTCACCCTATCCAGCTATTAATTTCCTGACTAAATGCTTTTTGAAATAAAGTAGCAAAGTTATTGAAAAGTTTTAACTGTTTCTACCAACATTTTTTGGTGTTTAGTTGCAACTTTGTCTACAGGGATCATCACAGGGGCAAGTTTGATATATTATCATTATGATCTTTCTTGAATAACTGTGTAAAAGTGGGCTAAAGTGAAACCACTTAACGGTACATATTCAATAAAAGTTATTTTAATTTCCTCCAAATAGCTTAAACCAGTGGTTCCCAAACTTTTCCTAGTCGCGGCGCCTTTTTTCAATTAAAATTTTTCCATGGCGCCCTACCCTAAGTAAAAGTATGACTATTCGTAAGTAAGAGATAAAAGTAAATAAAACTCGTGTATCTGTATTATTATTTTTACTTTATTAACATTAAATTATTATTTACTAATTAATGTGATGGAAGAGCCTGTGAATCACTGCACATTTTCTCAAATCGTGAAATTAAACTGGACACCGCCACCCTCCTTTCCTTTTCCACGTTGATTTTTGCTCTATACCTGCTTTTTATTACAGCGACCGCCCAAAACCCACCTTCGCACAAGTACGACGTCGAAAATGGAATTAAAATCCGCAGAGCCTTATCACTTAGAGAGGATATTCATCTTTTATTGAAATCCAAAATTCTGTCAAGCCATGCTGCCAAATTTTGTTTTCAAACCGTTTTCGCAAGATAACTCGATAAGATTCTCTTCTTCTGCAGAAGTAAATTCAGACAGAACACTAGTGTTAATTGGATCTTGAATCCATGCAAACTTATCGAAATTTTCATTTTGAAAATATTTCTCAAACTAGATAATTAGCTGTGATAAGTACTCCTCAAACATAGTTTTTATATTTTCGAGAAATATCAAGTTTATTTGACGTCAAAAATTGCTGTAATATTGAAAAACAGTCTTTGCCTGCATCTTCATTCAATTTTCTTCTCCATAGTTTGAGTTTTTTTATAAAAGCTGATATTTTTCGGTTGATTTCAAAAGGTGCATGTTCTTTCCCTGTAGAGAGCGATTAAGTGAATGTAGCTTTTCCAAAATGTCGGATAAATATGCCAGCTTTATTAAAAAATCGGCATCAGCAAGATATTCTGCATCTTTGTATCCTTCTTCTTTAAGGAAAATAAAGATTTCTTGCCGCAATTCAAAGGTACGTGATAAAACATTACCACGAGAGAGCCATCGTGCATTGCTATAGTACAACAAAGAGCGTTCGGCTCCCATATCCTAACACAGCTATTTAAAAAATCTTGCTTTCAATGGACAAGAGTTTATAAAATTTACCATATTCATCACACATTCTAACACCTGATTCAGTGCAGGACTCAGACACTTTGACGCAAGCGCTTCTCTATGAATAATGCAATGGGTCCACAGTGCATTTGGTGATTTGCTTCGAATAAGCGCCTGTAATCCTCTATAGTAGCCAGACATGGAGCGAGCTCCATCAGTACAGACACCAACGCATTTAGGCCAATTCAAATTATTTTCAGATATGAATGTATCAAGAATCTCGAACAGGTCCTGCGCCTACACCCCTGCAGTAATATTTTTACAAAACAGAAGGTATTCTTTAATATTATTACCATCTATACACCGTACATAGCATATCAAATGGACATCCTTATTATTATCCGTAGCCTCTTCTATTTGGAGTCCAAATTCGACTGCTTTAATTTTTTCAATTAATTGATCGTTGACATCCTCCGCTATATCTTGTATTCTCCGACTAATTGTGTTATTGGACAAAGGCACTTTTAAAAGCAGCTTTCCAGCAGACTCACCAATTATGATGTTCAATATATCTACAGCAGCCCGTAGAATAGGTTCTTCTGCGATAATATGAGGTTTCTTACATTTCGCAATTCTGTAAGCCCCCTTGTAAGATGCTAGCAAAGCGTTGTTTGGTATTGATGCAGTTTTAAAAAATGTAATTTGTTGTTGTTTCAGTTCCTTTAACTTCCTGGCATCCATGCTGTTGTGATTAGCTTCTAAATGGCGCTTCAATTTACAAGAAGCATACACTCTGTTGTCAAACCTTTTATACACAATACACATTGTGGTCTCTCTTCACCATTAATTTCTGTTGACGTAAAACCAAACTCTAAATAAAGCATATTTACGATATTTTTGTCTCTCTACACTAGTGCCACTAGTTGAAAGCATACTTTCTTTATCTGCACTATTACGTTTATTACTGTTCAAAAACGGTCCATTATCAAAGATACAAGAGCCAAAAGCGCTGAGTTTAACTTCACTAGACACAAATTATAAGTCGACTCTCGACTGACTGAATCGAGCCGGCAACGCTTGCTTATATACTTTCCGCAAGATTTTCCAGAACATTCCAAATCTGTCGCGAAGGTTCTACGTACTTCGACGTGTCTAGTGCCATCATATGGCGCGATCCTGTATAATATACTGGGTTAAATTAATTAGGGTAGTAATAAACATTCGGTATTTTAATGTATTTTGTACGCTAAAAAAATACTAAATGCTCGAAAAAAAAAAATTAAAATGCACGTTAAATTAATTGGAACTGCTTGGTATTTTAACAAAATCTGCAATATAAAATATATTATTTGCACAGTAAGTTCTGCTCGATATTTTAATTAAATTAGTATCCTAAAAAACCGAAATGCTCGATAACTGAAGTTTACTATTAATTGATTTTTTAAATATTGTATTAATAAATGCTCGGTAATTTAATGCGTTTTAAGGTTTCGATTTGCTCGCCAAGTGCAGTATAACCTAGAAAAGCCAAACGGGCGTGTGCGCGTATCACCTCACCGAGCTCTGTGGATTAGTGGTTAACACGTCTGCTTAGTATTCGGGGTCGTGGTTTCGATTCCCGTGGCCGACTGCACTGATTCAGTTGTTAGGTGATTTTCCTTAGTCAATAGAGTACCTTCTTTGAGGTGAATGCCAGGACAGTGCTTCTCCACCTTTTCTGGCCTCTCTTCTATTCTCCACCCCTCCTTTCTCGAACCCATCCTGAAATTCCCGTTATTGGCTGAAGAGGAAAGCAAGGTCCAGTTGGAGGAATTGAAATGACTTTGAACCTTTACCTTCACCTGTACGTATCAGTGCATGTTATATGAGTGAGCTGCAGATTCATTTACAGAGTGTTTATTACTACCCTTTATTGTTTGTTTATCACGTTAAAACTGACTTTAAGTATGAGTCACGATGTGGTTCCTCAGTACAGTTTATCTGAGGAAAGTGATGCATTTGAGAAGCATGCGCCAAAAGAATGAAGGAAGAATGTAGATAAGAAGTGGAAAAGAAAACAAATGTTCAATAGCAAAGCCTTAGTTCTCAAATCAGTGAAGGAAGAAGGTATTTGGAGCTTTTTTCATAAAAATGTTGATACAGATGGAAACGTTAATGCTGTTTATCGTTACAATAAAATAAAATATCGCGGAGAGCAATGTGCCTTTGCTGTATATTATTTGTTTTATCCGGGAAATACTAAAAATGTATTTTTATATCGATGGGAATTGCTTCATACTTCGGGCAATATAGTATCCAAAGCAACCGCTAAAATGAGCAAGCATACTAAAAGGGGATTAAGATACTGTTCGAATATGACCCAAGAGTTAAACAAAAAAAAATTTTTAGCAATAGATCTTTATTTTTTTAATTTCATTCCGCACTCCGCCAACAGCCGTTGGGCCAATTATAGGCGTCACTGTACATTTTATGGGGACTTCCAACCCCACTAACGACTGTCATGATGTTATTATGACAACCGGGACCAACTTTTTTCGGTGGCAGCCGTACCAGGAGGTGTCGGGAGAAGCAGCCGTGGAACTCCTATCCAAGCTCTGACCAGAGAGGGCGTTGCTTAACTCTGCTGATCGAACGTGGACGCTTGTTCAAGCTACACCACCCGGGACCTATCTGCTCTTGTATGCTACGTTATTACCATGGAACTTTATATTATTATTTTCCTTTCTTTTTGAATATCTACTTGATTTAAGTGTTGTTTCGTTATTTATGTATGTTCAAAGTTTACTTTTTTTTTACTTTTTGACAGTGTTGTTATTTTTGTTACTTATCAGAGTTTATTATAATTTTTCTTGAAGTATCTGTGTTGTATTTTATCAAGTTATGTACTTTTTGGTAATGGTCTGTGAAAAGAATTACGGAGGAAATATAAATATAAGGATACGAAATACAATTATAGAAGAAGTAGACAAGTTCCTCTACCTATGCAGTACAATAACCCGTGATGGGCAAAGCATACAATACATAAAATGTAGAATACAACAGGCAAAAAAGGCCTTCTTTGACAAGAAGAACTTACTAACATCAAACAGCATCTCAATAACAAGCAAAAAACAATAATTCATAAAAACAAATATCTGGAGCGTAGCACTATATGGATGTGAAGTATGGACCGTGGGAAAAGCTGAAAAGAGAAGATTAGAAGCATTCGAAGTACAGTCGTGTTCAAATAAATCTGGGACAATGATTTCTTCATATGTAGGTTCAGTTAAGAATTGAAGAATAACTCAATGGATTTTCTGCTATCAGAAAGGGTTACATTAAACTTTAACAGGTAATGAAATCTGTAACTATTTCTGATAGCAAGAAATCCATGGAGATATTCTTCAATTCTTAACTCAACCTGCATGTGAAAAAAACACTGTCCCAGATTTATTTGCACACGACTGTACGTATGGTGATATAGAAGAATGATGAGAATTAGCTGGATCGATAGAACAACAAACGACGAAGTTTTTCGAAGGGCTGAAGAAAAAATACGACTGTGGAAACACATAAAGAAGAGGCGAGATCAGCTGATAGGGCACATACTTAGACGAGATGGATTAATGAAGACCATATTAGAAGGGGGAATAGAAGGAAGAAATGCTCGAGGAAGGCCGCGGCTCCAGTACCGATGAGGCCACAATTATACAGTGCTATTATACAAAATGCGAACATAGGTAGTCAAATGAGTTAGAATACAGTTTCTGGGCTTTGTATGCGTTAGACAGATATAGACATATACGATTTAAAATCTAGTATCCTAGGATTCAGTGTTTTCTGAAAACAAACACCTTCATTCTGCGGATGCTAGATGTTAATCGCATATATGTTTATTTCTGTCTAACGCATACAATGCCCATAAACTGTATTCTAACTCATTTGAGATAAGATAACATGAACAAGAAGATAACACGTATTGCTTGAGTAAGAAAGAGATAAACATAGTAGCAAATATTCGAGAAGGCTTGACGTTTAATTTAATTATTACATTTGTCAACTAAACATGCCTACTAAAATAATTTTTTCGTATGGCCATCTTTTTCTTACTCACGCATTCTCTTTTGTTATTCATGTTATCTCATTGCTGTTATATACAGGGTGTAGAAATGCTTTACGCACCATAGGGTTTTCAATGGTAATTTTTTCATATGACAATATTTGCTTCCCTAATTATTTTAGAGCAAACTTGTAAACAGGTTTTTTGTAGAGCAAACAATTCTTGAACAGATTCGCCTGGAGGCTGTGGAAATCAGGCGTCCGTTACGTTATTTTGCTGGTTCCATCCCTTATGTTAAGCGCAGAACTGAGACAGCAGTTTCCGCTTTAAGACAGCTTAGTCATGCCACTTAACGGGATGATAATTCGTCACTGTGTGAGATGCAGCCTCACATCCCTTAATTATTTATAGGCTTGGACCCACAGCGACGCAGTAAGTGAATCTAACAAGTAAATGCAGACTGGTTTATTACAAAAATAATTGTTCTATATATACAAACAAATTTGCTTAGATCATAGTAGTATACAAAGTTCATTTCTAATAACAGGTGCAATGTATTATATTCAGTAGGTTAATTTACTAGTATTGCAAAACAATACTCAGCGGTTTTGCTTCCGTGATATGATATGGACTCCATGAACTCGAGCGTCTTTTATGCTGAGCTGCGATTGTAGGCATTTAAACCTTGTCACGGCCTTGCGTAATTGTGTACGCGAAGCCGTGTAAAAATGCTGAGCGGCGACTGCGAGGTGTTTAAACTTGACTGTGAGTAGGTCGCCGCGCTTGCATAATGCAATATTGCGTTTTTGGTGGATTTTAACTTTTAGAATGTTTCGTAAAATTTAAATGAATAATTATAAATTTATATCTGGTTAATCTGTTAAAGACAAGATTAAACATATTGCCAATTTTAAGCCACAAAAAAGCAAACCGATAAATTATATTGTTTCTTCGAGATTGAGCGTTTTGAGAGGATATTCTTCTGCCTGGGGTTGTGCGGGTGGTGGCTTCCTTCGTGTTATTCGTTGCCGAATGTAGTAGATAGCTCCTAGTAGGGCAGCGGTTCCCAAAAGGCTGCCTGTGACCCCAATAGACAGGTGAGAATGATGTCGGATGGCTTTCCAGGTGAAGTTTTTTATATGCTCCTGGAAATCTAACTGCGATGCTTGTAGGTCTTCGAAGTGGTCTGACTGAGTTAGTACAGGTTCCTCTGCGATTTCTGAAAATGAGTTTGTTGTGATTGGGTTGGTAATATTGATACTGATAGCCTTGGAGTATCCAGCCAGGATCTTGTATTTTCTGTTGTGCCTTGGGGTTAATGTATTCCTCGCAGTTTGGATGATGCAATCCGATGAAATTTGAATGACACCTGTAGTGTTGACGGTGACTTCTTCCCTGTTTCCACTACAAGTGATTGCTATGCGGGTTGGCTTACTGACTACAAATAGCCAGGTGTTTTCCATGTACAATTGTTTCCAAATAATGGACTGGATGCGATGTCTTCGTAGGAGACATTGACTGGTTTCTACTCGGTGATATATATCGTCAATGATGCAGTTTGGGTTGTTTTCAATTCCTTTAACTACCGTTGGACTGCAAACATAAGTAGTGGGAGAAATTTGTAGCTCTTCTTTGAATTCTTCATCTGTTTCGTGGAAGTACATTTGTAGGTTGTAATCCACAGCGAAGATTCCTTTCGGCACATCGATCATCCAGTAGGATCCATTGCTGATTTGGAGAGGAATTGGTGTCACTTTAATTAAGGAGTATTCCGTTTTTTCCACTATGATGAAATACCCTTGGACGTTGATGTAGATGTCGTCATGCCCAATGTCAACCTTTAGAATTGGCGTTGGTAATATCTCCAAATTTGGTGAAAGTTTACTGGTTGCATTAGCGAGGATCTGTTTAATTTGAGCAGGTGTTATTAGCTCGTACAGATTACCTTGCTGGAAGTGAACGTTTAAGATGTGAATATGGTAGTTGCACAGTTCGCTAATTACATTTGTGGCGACTTGGTACACACTGATGATGTGAATATTTAGTCGGTTGGAGTCGGTTGCTTTATACCATTTGTCCATGTTGTTAATGGCCCGGATTCCTTGGTTTAATTTTTCTTGGAAATGTTCCAGCTTCTTGTCGATTCGTTCTTCGGTCTCATTAAACCTGGAAAGTGCTGATAGCAAGAATTTGGATTGTTGACTGTCCATTTTTGTTAGTTCCTGTTGATTCTTGTCTAGCCTGTCTATATCTTGATAGACTTCATCGTTGACTCCAAAAATTGATGTTAATACTGTGCCAAGGACTCCTCTTTTTTCTCGTCTTGTTATTATTTCTTCCATACCATCTCTAATCCATTCCATATGCTTTTTCTGTTCCAGAAGATGATGCACCAGTGTCTTGCATAATGTGTCTTCGGACAGTTCTTTTGCAGAGTCGCAGAGATTGTCGAATTTGTCTACCATGTCTGTGACTGTTTCGAAGTCTTCTTCGATCTTCCCCCTCTCGAACTGGATTTCGATCCGGAATGTTCCTCTCTCAATCTTCCCGTGTCCAATGTGTTCTACATAGTACCCGCTGTCTGGTTTTTGGATATTAAATTCTGCTTTACTTAATGTATTGGTGGTAAGAAGGGTAAAGATGAGTAACAGCAGTTTCCATTTGGACGCGACAGATTTCCTTGGTGCTGGGGATGATCGTGTCTGGATAATGTTAGTTGAAATTTTATCTTCTGCCTCTGGTTCCTGCGATTCCTCGGTAGTTGCTGGTAATGGAATGATGCTGCCTATGGATCGTTTTAGCTGATGTCCTCCTGATTTCTGGAGCGTCACTACTCGTACTGATCCATCGGCTGCTGGATGAGTTGCAGTGACTCTTGCTAAAGGCCACTTACTAGGATTGATACTATCTTCCTTGATTAACACTAAATCTCCAACTTTAGTGTTCTCCAATGGTTTCTTCCATTTGTTTCGTTGCTGTAGTCCATGAAGGTAGTCCGAGCTCCATGATTTCCAAAAATCTTGCTTGATCTTTTGGATTATCCTCCAACGATTCGATAGATTTGAAGATATTGGAGTGTTGATTGGGTCTGGTGGCGATATGATTTCCCTCCCTATTAGGAAATGGCCTGGCGTCAGAGCAGTTGTGTCCTCAATATCGTTGCCTTGTGGACATAGAGGACGTGAGTTTAGGCAGGCCTCAATTTGGCAGAGAAGAGTTGTTAACTCTTCAAAGGTAAGAGTAGCGTGGCCAATAGTTCTCTTCAGATGATGCTTCATTGATTTTACCCCTGCTTCCCATATCCCTCCGAAGTGAGGGGCTATTGGAGGGATGAAGTGCCATTGGGTACCACCGGTTGCTAAGGTTTCTTGGACAACTGGGCCTTCAATTGTTTGGCGGGTCTCCTTGTCCAACACTTTTCTTGCGCCAACGAAGTTTGTTCCGTTGTCGCTGTATAGGTGTGCACAGCGTCCTCTTCGGGCAGTAAACCTCCTGAAGACTGCTAGGAAGCTGTTGGTTGTCATGTCGCTGACGGCCTCTAGGTGGATTGCCTTGGTTGATAGACAGACAAAAACAGCAATGTACCCTTTGTGCGAAGAATGCCCTCTTCCCTTGGATGTTCGGATCTGTATTGGGCCGGCGTAGTCCACTCCGGAATGGAAGAATGGAGGAGTTGAATTCACTCTGGTTGATGGAAGATTTCCCATCAGTTGCTGTGCTGCCTCTGCTTTGTATCGTAGACATCGGAAACACTTCTGGATGCTGGAGCTGACTGCTTTCTTCGCGTTGATGATCCAATATTTTCTTCGGATATATGAGAGAGTGAGTTGGGTGCCACCGTGCAGCGTGCGTAGATGCGCCTCTTGGATTATTAGTTTGGAAATATGACTGGAGTACGGGAGTATGATTGGGTGTTTTTCATTGAAGGACAAGGTGGAATTTTCTAATCTTCCTCCAACACGGATTATTCCATGCTGATCGATGAAGGGATTGAGGTTGGCAAGCTTGTTACTGGAACTCACATATTTGTTCTGCCGGAGTTGAGATCCTGTTGCCCTCAAAATAGGATCACTTCCTTGGATGACCTTAACGAGTAGGAGGATGGTGTCATCCATTTCCTTCACTGATAGGCATCCTGATTGGGTGGGAAGTCGCTTACACTTGTTGATGAATCTTCGGCAATGTGACATGACTCGTACCATTCTTGTTAGAGAAGAAAAACGATGAACGACTTCGTTCTCGTCTTGATGAATGGTAGTTTGATGCACAGTGTAACTTCTTGCTTCTTCCTCGGTGGTTGCGGTGTCTGGTTGACACGGCCATGAACTCTTGTTAACTAGCCAGCTCGGTCCGTCCCACCATAGGAGATGATTCTTTAGTTTTTCTGGACTAGTGCCTCGGGAGATGACGTCTGCAGGATTCTCTTCGGATTTGACGTGGTTCCAATGTTGAGCCGGAATTTGATTGTTGATTTCGGCTACTCGATTCGCGACGAACGTCTTCCATCGTACCGGGTCTCCTTTTATCCATCCTAATGTAACCATGGAGTCGGTCCATGCGAAGATAGACACCTTAGGAAGGTCTAATGCTGCAATTACCCTTTGAAGTAGATTGGAAAGGAGTACTGCTGCGCAGAGTTCCAGTCTTGGTAATGTCGTCTTGGCTCGGGCTGGTGCCACCTTGGATTTGGCTATTAATAAGGATACCTTGACTTGGCCGGATGATGTGGTGACTCTGGTATAAATCGCGGCCCCGAAAGCTCTTTCGGAGGCGTCACAGAATCCATGCAGCTCTACTAGAGATTCCCTTTTGATAAACAACCACCTTGGTAAGGTAATTTCTTCCACTGCCTTGAGTTGAGACCTGAGCGTCTCCCATTTGCCTTGGATATTTTCAGACACTGGGTCATCCCATTTGATATTTTCGAGCCATAGTTCTTGGATGAGTAGCTTGGCAGTGATGATGACGGGTGCTAACCATCCCAATGGGTCGAAAATTTTGGCAACTTCGGATAGTATGGTGCGTTTGGTGGATTCCTGTTGCTTAACGTCTACCTTAAAACAGAAAACATCTTCATATGGAGACCAGTGAATGCCCAAGGACTTTTTTACGCCGTCTTCACTTATTTCGAGGTATGTTTGTTCCTTTAACTCTTCTGGGAGTTCTTGAATGATGGCTGACTCGTTACTGCACCATTTATGTAGAGTAAAGCCTCCACGCTTTAGTAAGGAAATGAGCTGACCTTGTTGTTGGATCGCTTCTTCCACAGTGTCGGCCCCAGAAAGCACGTCGTCCACGTAGAAATCTTTCTTCACTGCTTCTGAAGCTAATGGAAATGAGACCTTTTCGTCCTCTGCGAGTTGATGCAAGGTTCGAATGGCAAGATAGGGAGCTGATGCGGTTCCATAAGTGACGGTGCACAGCTTATATTCCCTGATTGGCTGTGATTTGTCGAATCTCCATAGGACTCTTTGGTACTCCTGGTCTTGGTTGTTCATTCTGATTTGTCGGTACATTTTTTCAATGTCTGCAGAAAAAACAATCCTGTGCGTTCTCCATCGAAGTAGAATGTCGACCAGTTCTTGCTGAAGTTTAGGTCCAGCGTACATCATCTCATTTAAGGATTTTCCGTGAGAGGCCTTGCTAGAGGCATCGAAAACGACACGAAGCCTGGTTGATGAACTTGCTTCTCGGATGACGCCATGGTGGGGAATGTAATACTTGCCGTTATTCTCATCTTCCTTTGCCACCTTTTCCATATGTCCTAAATCCAAGTATTCTTGCATGAATTTCTTGTATTGGACTGCTAGATCTTGATCTTGTCCTAATTTCTTCTCCAGATGTATGAATCGTGCCAATGCTGAGGGTTTGGACCTTCCTATGTGTACTGGAGTTTGTTTGAATGGAATCCTTACTACGTATCTTCCATCTACGTCTCGCTGGACTGTGTCTGTGAATCTATTTTCACATACCTGATCATCTGGGGAAAGTTTCCTTTGAGGAGAAGCCTCTTCAATGTTCCAGAATTTCTGCAACTGCTCATCCTCTTCAATTTTGGCAACCATGGTGTTGACCTTAAGGCTGGTGGGAGGTCGTCTTCCCATGGTTCCTGATAAGATCCATCCCAATTCGGTATTCTGTCCTAGGATGCCATCTTTGGATTTCTTGATTCCTTCGAGAATTATTTGGGAATATTCTTCAGCGCCTAGAAGTATATCTATGGGGCCAGGTCGGTTGAAGGTTGGATCGGCGATGAAGACATGTTTCCAGGCATCCATTTTTATGTTCGGAATGGGTGATGAAGGCATGGTTTTTGTAAGTTTGGGAAGTACCAGTAAAGTAACAGGTAAGGAAAATTTACTTGGAAATCTTGGCGTAATCAAACCTGTGATTTTCCATTTTGCGACTTTTGTTTCGCTGTTCCCAATTCCGGAGATTTCTGCTCGAACCTTGGTCCTGGGTAGCGCTAATAATTCGGCTGCGGCTTCGGTGATGAAGGAACCTTGAGACCCTGGATCTATCAAGACCCTCAAGAGATGAGTCATCCCGGATGCTGCCTTAACTTGAACCGTTGCTGTGGCCAGTAGCACTTGGCTCTTCTTTGCGCCTAGGTTGGCGGCAATGATTGTGGGTTTTGGCTTCTTCTCTGGAGCGTTGGAGGTCTGCATGGCTGCTGCGTGAGAAAACGTCTTCATCTTCGGAGCAGGTATCGGCTTTGATGGCGGCTGTGCCTTGTGAAGCAGAGTATGGTGTGGAAAGCGGCAGATTTTGCAGTTATAATACGAACGACATTGTATATTAGAATCGTGTCGCAAACATCGAAAGCACAATCGGTAGGTTCTTACCACTTCTTGCTTTTCGTGGGTGGAGAGCCTCTGGAATCGACCACAGTTATCGATGTAATGATCCCCATTGCACATCTTGCAGTTGAGATATCCGGCAGCGTAATTTTTCTGTGGCTTGTCCTGAGTTGGTTTTCGAGCTCCATCAATGGATTCCAAGGATTGGAACCGCATTTGTAAGAAGGCCATTAGAGTTTGGTGATCCTGAACTTCATTTGGGCACTGAAGCGACTGCTCATATAATTTGTTAGTTTCAGGATCCCATTTTCGAGTAATAACTCGGTTAATCCACGGACCCCAGCTGTCGGTGGAAATGCCCAAATTTTTGATTGCTTCCACACATTCCTTAGTGGAGTCATGCAATCTTTTCAACCCTTGGGCTGATTCCTTGGAGAGGACCGGCTGATCGAAGATGGTGTCTAGCAATTTGGTTAGAATAAGGCGATTATTTTGATACCTTTGTTGCAGCAAATTCCAAGCGGTGTTGTAGTTGGCTTGAGTCACTGCGAGATGCTGGATTAGTCGGCTGGGCTCTCCCTTGACATGCGTTTTTAAATACTGCATTTTGATGACATCATCCATGTTTTGGTTGTCATCTACTAATTTGGTGAATAGGTCCTTAAAAGTGGCCCATTCCTCATAATTTCCCTCGTATATGGGGATTTTAACTTGAGGAAGCGAGATGGCTGATGCTTGCTCGTTCCTTGTTGGTGCTTGTAACAAATTAATTAAATTTCGGTACCTGTCTTTCAACGTAGTAAATTCAGGACTGAAGTGCGTCTGGTTTGAATCCATCTCGTTAGACATGACTTCTTCGTCCATCTCGATCACCCGGTCCCATTCTTCCTTTAATTCCCTCTTTGTGATGGCGGGCCTTCCGAGTGCTTGTTCCAGTTCGGCGTCGTCCAAAGATTGCTTAAAATTCTGCATCCGAATCTGCAGTTTTCGGATACGAACCTTTTGCTCGGGATTTACAACTGTTTCCTCTCGCCTCCTAGTTTCAGAGGGGTCGGGATTTTCAGTTGCCTTTAAACAGCTCTGCAAATAACTTTTTGCTTCGCAGTAGATGGCTTTAATTTGTTCGTAATACCCTGTGGTAAAATAATTATGTGTAGGAATACTTAGCTGCACCATTTTGGCGTGATTTTTGGTCACGGCGTTCCAAGTTTCGTCCAGCGTCTTGTTTCGGCTGGCGATGTAAGCTTCTGTTTTTCGGCTGGCAGGGTCCTTTTTGCTGTTGGAAAATACCTGCGTGATCTTCTGGCCGAGTTCTTCTTGGGCGACAGCTAGCTGATTGAATTCCTCCATATTGTTTGCCATTTTCGGGGAACCGGGTGGGTTGGTAGATGTTGTTTTCTTCTCGGGATGTACCTCTTCTTAGTTGTAGACAAATCCGGCTCGAAGGACCATGAACAGAATCGCCTGGAGGCTGTGGAAATCAGGCGTCCGTTACGTTATTTTGCTGGTTCCATCCCTTATGTTAAGCGCAGAACTGAGACAGCAGTTTCCGCTTCAAGACAGCTTAGTCATGCCACTTAACGGGATGATAATTCGTCACTGTGTGAGATGCAGCCTCACATCCCTTAATTATTTATAGGCTTGGACCCACAGCGACGCAGTAAGTGAATCTAACAAGTAAATGCAGACTGGTTTATTACAAAAATAATTGTTCTATATATACAAACAAATTTGCTTAGATCATAGTAATATACAAAGTTCATTTCTAATAACAGGTACAATGTATTATATTCAGTAGGTTAATTTACTAGTATTGCAAAACAATACTCAGCGGTTTTGCTTCCGTGATATGATATGGACTCCATGAACTCGAGCGTCTTTTATGCTGAGCTGCGATTGTAGGCATTTAAACCTTGTCACGGCCTTGCGTAATTGTGTACGCGAAGCCGTGAAAAAATGCTGAGCGGCGACTGCGAGGTGTTTAAACTTGACTGTGAGTAGGTCGCCGCGCTTGCATAATGCAATATTGCGTTTTTGGTGGCTTTTAACTTTTAGAATGTTTCGTAAAATTTAAATGAATAATTATAAATTTATATCTGGTTAATCTGTTAAAGACAAGATTAAACACGTTGGTAGTATCAATTAAAATTCATGTGTTATGTGTAAGGCAATATCATCCACATTTATGAAAAAAAACGCTTTTCGAGATTTAGCCCGTTGGAGAAAAGGTTGCTCTAAATGGTCCTTAAATTAGTTTTTTAATCATACTTAGTCCAGTCGTTGAAGGTAAAAATATGCTATTACCTCAGAATTCTTTGAACCTTGATCGATTGACGTGAAATTTGGTGAGTGGTTAGGGGATGGCTCAAGGAGCAAAAGTGACATAGCGCCGATGTGCGCTCTTACCCTGAGAGAAGATTTTTTTTTGCAACAACTTTGTTCGAAGTAATCAACGTTAATTAACGAAAAACCGATGCATTTTTCGGGATAAACTTATGGAGTATTTGTTGTAGTGATTGAAAAGACCTTTAAAATGAGCACTGTTAAAAGTAGATTGCATTATAACTAAGCGAGTTACGATGCAAAAACAGTGGGTCACTCGAATTTTTGAAAAAAAATGAGAGCTAAAACTCCAGCCATTCCACCAGAATTGATATTGACCATTATCCCGTTACAAATTACTTTACTTTAGTATTACTCATGTAATCCAAAGGTTTTTCGACATGCTCAGATTTTCCATATTCAAAAAGTAAAGTGTTGAAGGGCTCGGGAGGGGTGGTGCGCGCACTATAATGCAAACTGCTAACATTTATATCTCCGTTATTCTTTTTCCTACAGAAATTAAAAAAAAACTAAAATGTTCGTTAAGAAAAAATCCACATTTTTGTACTATATTATTTTTTAGGTTTTTTTCTTTAGTTTTAGGTATTTTCAAAATAAGGTATTTTTTAAGAAATTTAGAAAAATACGTTTTCCATTTTCATCATATTTTTTTCGAAAAATATGCATTCTAACCCGCCCAAACTTTTGGATTACATGAGTAATACTAAAATAAAGTAATTTGTAAAGGGATAATGGTCAATATCAATTCTAGTGGAATGGCTGGGGTTTTATCGCTCATTTTTTTTCAAAAATTCGAGTGGCTCACCGTTTTTGCATCGTAACTCGCTTAGTTATAATGCAATCGGCTTTTAACAGTGCTCATTTTAAAGGTCTTTTCAATCACTACAAAAATCTTCTATAAGTTTTTCGCGAAAAATGCATTGGTTTTTCGTTAATTACTTCGTTGGTTATTTCGAACCAAGTTGTTGCAAAAAAATCTTCTTCAACGAGCCATAACTTCTTTTATTTTGGACGTAGAGCATTCATAAAAAAACAATCTCTTTCCTGTTTTCTAAGCTTCATTTTTGGTTAGTACAACTTATTTGATAGATCGCGAAGTTTTCGACTTATTCGAGGAAAACCGTCCAAAAACATACATTTTTATCACGAAAAATTTAAGTTTTCAATGGCGAATAGCTCGAAAAATATCGATCTATCGAAAACACTATATCCAACATTTTTTACTTAGAATTTGTCCCTCTATCCATTTCCGGAGTTATTTTGAGTGAACAATTTCTACCCCCGAGAAGGGGTGGCATCCACTCTCAGGGTAAAAGCGCACATCGGCGCTATGTCACTTTTGCTCCTTGAACCATCCCCTAACCACTCACCAAATTTCACGTCAATCGATCAAGGTTCAAAGAATTCGGAGCGGAAAACCTTCAACGACTGGACGAACTGCTGTGAAGCGAGATATCCCAGTTAGCGTTTCACTATTCTACGGTGCAAGACGGCTTAACTAAATACAACCCTTAAGAGTTATTTCAGTTTAAAAAAGCTCTTAGCTTTTACCATTCCCGACCTAATAATTTTGATTCTTAAGCGCCAAATTAAAATCGTAATTGACCAGTATATGTTATATTTGAAATAATAATTTAAGTAATCCTGAAAATGAAGCTTGTAATTTCAAGGTCATTGCCGCATAGGAGTAAGCCACTATGTTGCAACAATGTTAAATATTTTCTCTCAAAGCAGGTAAGACAACATTAGCAAAGATTGAATAAACAAGGATAGGTAGAAGAGTTCCTCGTCTCAACGAATTATTGGCACTTTCTCACGAAATATTTGCTTATGCAATTTATATTACACACTTACGATTATTACCATAAGGTTGAACCTCTTCACATTATATGCTCTTTGGTCAAACTTAGATGAGCTACGCAGATCAAAAACACACGATTTCTAGGCCTAAAGTATTACGTTTTATCCATTCTATAGCAAATAATCTTAACCCTACTTTGTATTTAATTAACAGTAACATTATTAGCCACTTACCTTATATCAGACATGTAAAAAGCAACAAAAAGTGCACAAAACAAAAAGCAGCGTATCGTTCACTTTGAAATTCACTGACAACACTGATTCCGGCTAGTTCTAACGTTTAAAGGTTGGGACACACATATCCGCACCGTGTCCGATCCGAGAGTCGGCCGAGTGTTGGACCACATGGGGCCAGTCCAGCTAGAAACCACACATCTCCGTAGCTTGTCCGGGTAAAATGCGTCCATCAGTGGGCTGGCATACGTTGAGACATCTCAAATCGTAATTCTGCTTGTCTCAGTGTATTTTTTATAGATTCTTTTAAGCAGCCTGTTTAGCGGAAAAATGTTTAAAAATGTTTTTGCCTTCAAGGTTATGGAAATTTGTTTCCAAACTTTCTCTTTATATTCACTGTGTTTATATTTTTCTTTAGATTAGTCATAGAAAACTGGAAAGTTTCTGACTTCTTCGATTACTTTTTCTACGTCGACCATTTTGCCGGAAAACAAGCGAAAGTACACAACCACTGGCTTCCGACACCGCACCGCGTCGGTCCAAAATAAATTAAACTAGTCGTGCTCGGTGCGGGCTCGTTTACAGTGGCTATATAAGGACAGTGTGGTCAATTTTAAAAAATCTGGTGTGATACACTCACACAACTTCCTTTTACAGTGATCTTATAATTAGTCAAAAATTTCATTTTTAATTTTTAACCATTTGTTAAAAATTTTCAAAAATTACAAATTCTAAAAAACGGTACAAAATCGAGTGTTAGTTGAAGAGACAAATTTTCTCTAGAATTTTAAGGTGAATTCAAAAATGTAATAATATACCGGGTGTTTTATTTAAAATAGGAGTTAATAAAAAAAATAGAAAAAAAAACAAAAGAAACCCACTTTAGAAGTATTCAACTGGAAAATCACCTATCTCACATCAATACACATTAAAAATGTAAGAAAAATGTAAAATTTAAAAAAAATCGTTAGAGCCGTTTTTGAAAAAATCGAAAAAAACTGAAAAATCACAAGAGTAAACACCTACTTCCGGTTATGCGATTTTCTTCAAAAGCTTGCTGTCTCATCTACATAGTACACAAAACTTATATATGAAGTTTCAATGCCATACCTCTTTTCGTTTTTGAGATATTCTGTTCACAGACACACAGACAGACACACAGACAGACACACAGACAGACACACAGACAGACAGACAGACAGACCAATGAAAAAAAATATGTTTTTTGGGATTAGGGGACTCTAAAACGTGAAGATCTGTTGAAAACTCAATTTCGAATTTTTGGGGTGAATCCAATACTTCCTTTATAGTAGTAAAAGGAAGTAAAAAGGCAGCCATTAAGAGTCGTCTCTACAACAACCAGCCACGCCCTTAGGTATTGTTCTGTGCACGGCCTGCTAAATTGTAAGACAAACGTCACCCTGCTAAATTGTGACATAAACGTCATCGAATACGGACTGGACATATGTGAAATTTGGAGATGCTTTGCAGAGCGCTGTATGCCCACGATCGCGAAAAATTGTGCAATATGAGGTGGTCAAATCTGCAGTGTAACATTAATTTTACAAGAATGTCAATAATATTACTTAAACTGAATTAAAAGGCAAGAGACGATGTGAAACGTAAGGAAGCGCTGCCAGCGATTAAAAATCCTCGTTAACGAGCAACCTAATATTGGAATATAAGTCAAGGTATTCTTTATTATTTTCTTTATTGTGTTTTTGTACATAGAAAACGAAAATTGACAACATTTTGCGTTGATCGACACAGAGATTACATACAAAAACTCAACAAAATAGTTATTTAAGATACAAGTGCAAAAAGGCATTAAAGAGCCTTTTTGCAAGAGTGTCTTACAACGTTTTATCTACGATCATAATCTTTTACGAAAGTATGTATTTCATTTTGTATTTTTTAAATTTACGTGCAATAAAATTTTTATAACACTAGTGTACTAAAAGTTAACTTTTTACACTAATATCGGTGTAGAAAGTAGGCACTTTTTACATGATCGTAGATAAAAACATTTTTTTTATATTCATAATCAAATAATCAAAGCTATTATACCAGTTAGTTTAGAGGAATAGAATATTTAGTGTTACGTAGCCCATAAATTTCCTTTAATTTGATGAAATAATCTTTGGCATTAAGACATTTATATAGTTTACTAGCAAGATGCCCGTTCTTCGTACGGACTACAAATGTTTGTTTTTTCTTCTAAATCTCAAATGCTTTCTAGAGTGCCCCTCTTCCATCACTCAATACGCTAAACAGTTTACCCCTTTTCGCCTCTTAGGGGTGAAATTTCGAAAAAAAATCAGCTTGTTTTATATTGAAATGAACCCACAGCGAAAAATAATTTTAACTTCCTACTTCTATTCAGTTTTCCCTTTTTACCGCTTTAGGGGTAAAATTTAAAAAACCCTTAAAAACCTTTTCTAAAGATTTAAAAATACATCTATATGCCCAAAATAAATGATCTAACTCAACAAACACAGGAGATACAAAGGGTTCTATAATTCACCCCGAATTCAAATTCGCACCTTTTAAGGGTTGATTAGGGCAATGAAATGTGGTTTTAGACATTTGTATTCTATAGCTAAGCATGCAAACACCAAGTCGATATCTTACCGGCCCTAAGAGATATTGTGGAATTCGTGAAAACATAGTTTACCCCTTTTTACCCCTTTAGGGGTACATTTTTCAAAATCATTTAAACCATTTTTTAGATATTTTAAAAACATATTTATATACCAAGAAAGAATGTTCTAACTCAATAAACATAGGAGTAACGAAAGGTCTTTAATTCACCCTCTACCCTTTTTCAGTTTTTCCTCTTTTTACCTCTTTAGGGTTAAAATTTTCAAAATCCCTTACACCTCTTTCTAAATATTTTTAAGGAGATATTTAGGGTTTTTTAATTCATCCCCAATCCAGATTTGCACCTTTAGGGGTTGATTAGGGCAAAATCCTAAAATACTTTTCTAGGTATTTGCATTGTTAATCTTTGCAAGTAGACACCAAGTTGCTATCTCATCGGGGCTAAGAGATATTGAGGAACTCGTGAAAACACATTTTACTCCTTTTCACCCCCGTAGGGAAGGAATTTCAAAAAATCTCTTTTAACTCATTTTATAATAAAATGAAACCTACAGCGAAAAAAATTAATAAATTTAACCTCCCCTCCCCCACCCACCACTTTTCAGTTTATCCTCCTTTTACCCCTTTAGGGTTAAAATTTTCAAAGTCCCTTACGCCCCTTTCTCAATATTTTAAAAATTCATCTGTATGCCAAAAAAGAATGTTCTAACTCAATGAACATAGGAAATACTTAGGGTTCTTTAATTCACCCCCAATCCAGATTTGCACCTTTAGGGGTTGATTAGGGCAAAATACAAAAATAAATGTCTAGGTATTTGCATTGCTAATATTTGCAAGTAAACACCAAATCGCTATCTCATCGGGTCTAAGAGATATTGAGGAACTCGTGAAAACACATTTTACCCTTTTTCACCCCCGTAGGGTAGGAATTTCAAAAAATCCCTTTTAACCAATTTTATTGTGAAATGGAACTCACGGCGAAAAAATTTATAAATTTAACCCCCCACCCCTTTTCAGTTTTTCCTCCTTTTACCCCTTTAGGGTTACAATTTTCAAATTCTTTTACACCTCTTTCTAAATATTTTAAAAATCAATCTATGTGCCAAAAAAGAATGTTCTAACTCAATAAACATAGGAAATACTTAGGGTTCTTTAATTCACCCCCAATCCAGATTTGCACCTTTAGGGGTTGATTAGGGCAAAATCCTAAAATACGTTTCTAGGTATTTACATTGATAATCTTTGCAAGTAAACACCAAGTCGATATCTTATCGGGTGTAAGAAATATTAAGGAATTCGTGAAAACACATTTTACCTTTTTTCACCCCCTTATTGGTCAAATTTCAAAAAATCCCTTCTTAGCACTACCTTACGTAACAAATCAAACCTTCCACCCAAATTTAAAGTTTCTAGTACCAGTGGTTTCGGCTCTGCGTTGATTAGTCAGGGTTGTGACTTTCCTTTATATATATACTAGCAAGATGCCCGTTCTTCGTACGGACTACACATTTCTGTTTCTTTTTCTAAATCTTAAATAAATTCTGGGGTCCCCCCTCCCCCTCACTCAATACGCTAAACCAACAAAGGCTGCAAAACAATGTTTTAGGTAAAAAGAACAATATTCTCTGAAACAAGTTCTCCTTAACTCTTTTATTCTTCACGTACCGCCTGGAAATGTGTATGTAATTGTATAGATTGATAAAACTATAGTTTTAGTGTAACAATGAAATAAAATCAAAAATATATGTACTTATTAAATGTTGTATTCATAAATAATAGCAAGATACCCGTTTACACCACATGGGGATGGAATTTCAGAAATTCTTCTATTTTATTCTAAGAGATATTGAGAAATTCGTGAAAACACAGTTTACCCCTTTTCACCCCTTAGAGGTAAAATTTCTAAAAATTCATTCATCCCATTTTATCTTGAAATGAACCCAGAGGGGAAAAATCAATAATTTTAACCACCTACCCCTTTTCAGTTTTCCGTTTTTATCGCTTTAGGGATGAAATTAAAAGAACCCTAAAACCCATTTCTAAAGATTTGAAAAACACATCTATATGACAAAAAAGAATGCTCTAACTCAACAAACACAGGAGATACAATGGGTTCTATAGTTCACCCCGAATGCAGATTGGCACCTTTAAGGGTTTATTAGGGCAAAATCCTAAAATGCAGTGTTAGATATTTTCCTTGGATACCTATGCAAGCAAACACCAAGTCTATATCTTATCGGGTCTAACAGATATTGAGGAATTCGTGAAACCACAGTTTATCCCCTTTCACCCACTTAGGAGTACATTTTAAAAAATCGTTAAACCCTTTTCTAGATATTTTAAAAATACATTTATATGCCAAAAAAGAATGTTCTAACTCAAGAAACATAGGAGATACGAAGGCTTATTTAATTCACCCCGAATCCATATTTGCACTTTTAGGGGTAGATTAGGGCAAAATCCTGAAATACGTTTCTAGGCATTTGCATTAAAAATCTTTGCAAGTAAACACCAAGTCGATATCTCATCGGGTGTAAGAGATATTGAGGAATTTGTGAAAACACAGTTTACCCCCTTTCACCCCCTTAAGGGTAAATTTTAAAAAATCCCTACACCCCTTTCTAGATATTTTAAAAATACATTCATATGCCCAAAAAGAATGTTCTAACTCAAGAAACATAGGAGATACGAAGGCTTCTTTAATCCACCTCGAATCCATATTTGCACCTTTAGGGGTAGATTAGGGCAAAATCCTGAAATACGTTTCTAGGCATTTGCATTGAAAATCTTTGCAAGTAAACACCAAGTCGATATCTCATCGGGCGTAACAGATATTGAGTAATTCGTAAAAACGCATTTTACCCCTTTTCACCCCCTTAGGGGTAGAATTTCAAAAAACCCCTTCTTAGCACTACCTTACGTAACAAATTGAACCTTTCACCCAAATCTCCACTTCGTAGTACCAGTGGTTACGGCTCTGCGTTGATTAGTCAGGGTTGTGACTTTCCTTTATATATGTACTAGCAAGATGCCCGTTCTTCGTACGGGCAACAAATGTTTTTTTCTAAATCTCAAATGAATTCTCCCCCTCACTCAATAGCTAAACTAACACCCGTATTCATAGTCGTTCGCCAGCGGCTCGCCGGCGACTCGCCGGAGTTTCGTTATGAATGGTATGTTGGCGGCACTGTACGTCTATGTCAAATTCGAGGTGATCAGGTTAGGTTTTCAGTCAGTTTTGACAGAAACTGACACAAAATCTAACCTGCTAACCTCGAATTTGACATAGACGTACAGTGCCGCCAACATACTATTCATAACAAAACTCTGGCGAGTCGCCGGCGATCCGCTGGCGAACGACTATGAATACGGGCGTAACAAACGCCGCAAAATAATATTGTGGGAAAAAAGGAAACAAAATTCTTCCGAAAAAAATCCTCCACAACTCTTTTATGCTTCACGTACCCCCTGGAAATGTGTACGTAATTGTCGTTCTTGTATATATTGATAAAACTATAGTTTTAGTATAACAATGAAATACAATTAAAATATGTACAAACTAAATGTTGTATTCATAAATTATAGCAAGATACCCATTTCAACCACTTGGGGTGGAAATTCAAAAATCCTATATATTCTGAGATATTGAGTAATTCGTGAAAACACAGTTTACTCCTTTTCATCCCTTAGGGGTGGAATTTTGAAAAATTCTTTCAGCCCATATTATCCTGAAATAAACCCACAGCAAAAAAAAATTAATAAATTTAACAGCCTGTCCCTTTTCAGTTTTCTCTTTTTACCGCTTTAGGGGTAACATTAAAATTCCTTAAACCCCTTTCTAAATATTTAAAGAATACATCTGTATGCCAAAAAAACAATGTTCTAACTCAATAAACATAGGAGATACGAAGGGTTCTTTAATTCACCCCGAATCCAGATTTGCATCTTTAGGGGTTGATTTGGAAGAATCCTGAAACGTGTTTTTAGACATTTGTATTCGATTCCTATGTAGGCAAACACCAAGTCGATATCTTATCGGGTCTAAGAGATATTGAGGAATTCGCGAAAATACAGTTTACCCCTTTTCACCCCCTTAGGGGTAACATTTTAAAATTCCTTAAACCGCTTTATAAATATTTTAAGAATACGTTTATATGCCAAAAAAGAATGCTCTAGCTGAATAAACAGGAGATACGAAGGGTTCTTTAATTCACCCCAAATCCAGATTTACACCTTTAGGGGTTGATTTGGGAAAATCTTGAAATGCGTTTTAGACACTTGTATTGGATACTTATGCAAACAAACGCCAAGTCGATATCTTATCGGGTCTAAGAGATATTGAGGAGTTCGAGAAAATACAGTTTATCCCTTTTCACCCCCTTAGGGGTAAAATTGTAAAATCCCTTAAATCACTTTCTAAATATTTTAAGAATACATCTATATGCCTCAATAGCCAATAACCTAGGAGTTACAAAGGGTTCTTTAATCCCCCGAATCCAGATTTGCACCTTTAGGGGTCGATTAGGGCAAAATCCTGAATTGTGTTTTTAGATACCTACTTCTATTGGACACCTATGTAAGCAACCACCAAGTCGCTATTTCTTGGGTCTAAGAAATACTCAGGAATTCGTAAGAACACAGTTCACCCCTTTTCACCCCCTTAGGGTTAACATTTTCAAATTCCCTTACACCCCTTTCTATATATTTTAAAAATACATCTATATGCTAAAAAATAATGTTCTAACTTAATAAACATAGCAGATACGAAGAGTTCTTTCATTCACCCCCAATCTAGATTTACATCTTTAGGGGTTGATTAGGGCAAAATCCTAAAATACGTTTCTAGGTATTTGCATTGATAATCTTTGCAAGTAAACACCAAATCGATATCTTATCGGGTGTAAGAGATATTGAGGAATTCGTGAAAACAGATTTTACCCCTTTTCACCCCCTTAGGGGTCGAATTTCAAAAAATCAATTCTTACCACTACCTTACATAACAAATTGAACCTTCCACCCAAATTTCAAGTTTTTGGTGCCAGTGGTTTCGGCTCTGCGTTGATTAGTCAGGGTTGTGACTTTCCTTTATACAGGGTGTTTCATAATATATGCGCAGGACTTCAGGATGTGATAGCTAGTCCAAAAATTTGAAAAAGAGTTTCTATTAACTTACCCTCTAAAATGCACAATTTTCGAGATACAGGGTGTTGAAATTGAAAAAAAAAATTCGTTTTTTGCGAATATCTCCGGAACCGTTTATTGTACAGAAAACAGCTTTTGTAAGCATTTTCTACTCATAATAAGCTGTTTTGTGCGAGAAAAAAATTTTTTTAAGTCATAATTGGTGAAGATTTTGAAGGGGTAGTGAGTGTTTTTCCCCCCCAACTTCTACGACACTGAAAAAAGTACAGTTTTGAGACGCCCATTTGAACCGCCAATGTTTTCTACACAAAAAAGGTACTCTTGGTCATAAGCTCTAAAGTTGACCGTTTTCGAGAAAAATCAACTTTTATGTTGAAAAACATGGTCAATTTTTTGAAATAATTTTTTTTTACTAATTATACAAAATTTATTTAAACGTTAGAACAAGTAACAAAACCAAACGTTAACTTCATAATTGCAAAATTAAAAAAAAAACAAATCATACACAGTTAAATTAAATGTTGGAAATGTCCTCCGTTTAATTAGCAAAAAAAAATTTATTTTAAAAAATTGACCATGTTTTTCAACATAAAAGTTGATTTTTCTCGAAAACGGTCAACTTTAAAGCTTATGACCAAGAGTACCTTTTTTGTGTAGAAAGCATTGGCGGTTGAAATGGGCGTCTCAAAACCGTACTTTTACCAGTGGCGTAGAAGTTGGGGAGAAAAACACTCACTACTCCTTCAAAATCTTCACCAATTATGACTTAAAAAAAATTTTTTTCTCGCACAAAACATAGATTATTATGAGTAGAAAATGCTTACAAAAGCTGTTTTCTGTACGATAAACGGTTCCGGAGATATTCGCAAAAAACGAAATTTTTTTTTCAATTTTAACACCCTGTATCTCGAAAATTGTGCATTTTAGAGGGTAAGTTAATAGAAACTTTTTTTCAAATTTTTGGACGAGCTATCACATCCTGAAGTCCTGCGCATATATTATGAAACACCCTGTATATTTATAGATAGATATAGATTATAGCTTTTGATTTGGACTAATGCGCAATTTTCGCAAAAAGCATTTTACTTTAACTCGTTGACATTTACTTATGCAAACGAAAATTCGACATTCGCTTACACAGAACACTGTAGAATTTTATAATGATTATTTCATTCCACTTCATATTGGGGCTACTTTCAATAATAAAGGACTTAGAAGTAATTTTCTGTGACTATCTGTAATTTCGTAAAACGACTCTTAATGGCGGATATCTCAACAGCCAATCAGAAAGATGACCAAAATTGACCACACTGTCTTTATATAGCCACTGTAAACTCGTTGCGGAGAGGGCGCTCGGAGTCGAATCGGTCATGTGTGAACTACTGCATATGTTGCAATTGTGTTAGTTGTCTTCCGCACGACGTCCAATAGTCGGCCGACTTGCGGATCGGACACGGTGCGGATATGTGTGTCCCAACCTTAATGCGTTTTCCGCTAGTTGCAGCACTCTCCAGAGTAGAATATCGAGATGGCCACACTACCCGCCCGCGCCCTGGCCACTTTACCCAATCTGCCCTTAATAGTTGGCGTTAAAAAAATCTATTAATTCACAATTTGTACCTACTAATTCTACGAATTCTTACTGTTATAGTGTTATCGTTTTATGTTCAAATTGTATCACTTATACTCTACAGTGTTAATATCATGTTATTACTTGGTTAAAATTTAGTACGATTCTTACTTTATTTTTTATAAAATAACTCAAATGCATATCAATAAAAAATTGCATTTATTTTTTGGAATAAATCAATGAGTATTACTTATATAAAACACAGTGACTTTATAATCACCGTGTGGCCATAGGAGTGTTGGCCGCCATGTTTCTTTTAACTTTAAAATAGGTTTGCATGAGAAACTACAGTGACTCTATGAGAAATCATCGTGAAGTGACAAAAAGAATTTCTTAAAATGTACTCTTTGATAACGTTCTGCTATCCGTCTTTTTTATTCAAGCACTAGACGGTAACGCATCGAGGACGTAGGGTTCTTCTTATCTTTTCACAAATAACGTAAGCACCAGTTTTCAATAAGAGTACATAAAGTTGGTTTATCTAACAAGAATAAATTGTCTTCAGTTATAAATGCGTTAAGCACAAACTATTTCGGAGGAACAAGTATACAGATTATAATTTAAATGAAAGGAACTAATTTAAATTATCATATATAATGCAACTAGTGAGTTCTTGATTATCAAATAATCATTTCTGTTTACATGAGATATAAAACAATATATCGAGTGGAAACAGAAATGATTTGATAATCAAGAAGACACGAGTTGCATTCGGCTAGATTATATCACGGGTCAATAAACAACGTTTGAATAGTGTATTTTAAATATTAAAAGTACAGTTAATATGGTTGTTATGACAATCGTACTGACAAGAGGTAACGTGATGTTTGTGAAGGCGTGTGATTATCACCTATTAATCAGAACGGTATGTGATTGTCAGTTGCTATGTACATTATCAAAAGTTAGTACATGCATAACTATGCATTTTGCCGTTTTTCATTGGTTGATGTTAGAGGGAGTGGTATAATCACTAAACTACTTGCTATACATGTTCAACCTGGAATTGCAATTGTACACCTCAATAATCTATTGAGCAGTTACTTACGAATATTTAAGCAATATAAAACTTACAGGAAAATATTTATTTCTCTGTTAAATGTTCTGGTTTGTTTGATGTTAATACTGTTCTGAATATTAGAAATAACCAATTGGCGAAAAACGTCAAAATATGCTTCTTTTCCTTAGAAACAAACTATAACTTGGAAAACTCACGGTCGTGGGAAAACTAATGGCGGATTTCATCACGTGATATGTCCACTCAAACTTTTGACAAGTTATGAAATGCTAATGTCTTATTTTGACATTAGTAACATTTTGTAAATAAACGTGCTGTACACTATTAAAAATTACAATAACTTGGAAAACTTTTGCCTTCAACCAATAGAAAACGTGATCACCGTATGGCCACACTGTGATTATATAGTCACTGTCATATATAGTAAGGTCACTAAATCACGTTAGCTACGCTAACACAGGTAGGGAAACTCGGAGTTACTTATGTCAAACCAAACTCGTTTTTGTCAGTAGCGTACCCAATCAGTGTATAGGTTATAATAGAAATAAATTGAAGTTTGTGTAACGCGAACGCAATAAATAAATATTACATAACAAATTATTCGTAAACGTTTTCCAGCTTAAAAAATAATTTTCACAAATATAAAGCTTTAGCGAATATTGTGTATCTACTGCTCGCCGCATTCCAATACTTACCTCACATACACGTAAATGATGCATGTCGTCTAGTGGTCTATTTATTTCTTTCAACCACTTCTGCCGTTTTATGAATTTCTTGGTCCTTAATTTGCAATAAGTAATTCATTAAAAAGTATTGCTAAATATTGCAGTTTAAATTACCTTCAGGAACTTGAAACAGCGTGTACCATTTTATGCTTTTGTTCAGGTAACCTTCAACGCAGCAACCATAATGCTATTAAATATAAATACGTTTTGACTAAATTCGTCGGGAGAACTAGGGAATCCTAGATCACAATCATCTATTTAGGTCATAATTTAGGCAAATGTTTTGTAATCGTAAAAAATTACCTTTGATATTTCTTCAGATCTTCAAGTTTCAGGGTCAGTAGACGAAAAACATTTCAAATTGCGGTTAAAAACGATAATTTGGCTAACTTACAACCTAGAGAAAGGATTATGGCATCGCATTCGAAGGATATACCTATTAATAAAAATCTGGTGTGATACACTCACACAACTTCCTTTTACAGTGATCTTATAGTTAGTCAAAAATTTCATTTTTAATTTTTAAAAATTTGTCAAAAAATTTCAAAAATTACAAATTCTACAAAAACGGTACAAAATAGAGCGTTAGTTGAAGAGACAAATTTTCTCTAGAATTTTAAGGTGAATTCGAAAATGCAATAATATACCGGGTGTTTTATTTAAAATAGGAGTTAATAAAAAACACAAGAGAAACCCACTTTAGAAGTATTCAACTGGAAAATCACCTATCTCACATCAATACACATTAAAAATGTAATAAAAATGTAAAGTTTAAAAAAATCGTTAAAGCGGTTTTTGAAAAAATCGAAAAAAACTGAAAAATCACAAGAGTAAACACCTACTTCCGGTTATGCGATTTTCTTCAAAAGCTTGCTGTCTCATCTACCTAGTACACAAAACTTATATAAAGTTTCAACGCCATACCTCGTTTTTGAGATATTCTGTTCATAGACAGACAGACACACACACAGACAGACAGACAGACCAATGAAAAAAAATATGTTTTTTGGGTTCATGGGACTCTAAAACGTGAAGATCTGTTGAAAACTCAATTTCGAATTTTTGGGGTGAATCCAATACTTCCTTTATTGTAAAAGGAAGTAATAAGAAAAATTATTTATGCCCTTACTAGTAGCGCCTATGGTAAATTTGACATTGACAAACTCGTTTTTTGAACCTGTCAAATGGTGTTTCCCTACCTGTGTTAGCGTAGCTAACGTGATTTAGTGACCTTAATACAGGTACTCTAACTGCCTCTACAGTCGCTTTATATACACTAACGTTAGCAGTTTGGTCATATAAGGTCATTTTTTTAGAAATCCTCACCTGAAGTTTATTAAAATGTAATAAAAATACCTATTAATAAACGCTACGTCTATATCCAACACAGTATTTGTATAATATCCTTAAAAGTTGTTAATTACAACATTTATGTCAGATGGGAAGTAAATGCCACACCCTTAACCTATTTGTTTTAGTAACTTTTAGTAAGTACATTCCTAGACAAAGGTGAACTACACTCTCTCCCGGTCACTCGTTTAATTCTTCTGAGAATTTTGAAATTTTACATTTGTGTAATAAAAGCCTCAAACTTAATTTGCTGGAGACCAAGGAGATTCATAATGTTCACAATAAAAACCCCCAGTCGTCCCTTAATGAAATCCTTTATCATAAAAATGATTTGTTATTTTTAAGCTAGTTCCGCCTTGCGCCGCTTTACAGGGACCTACTAATTTTAGTTTCCTTCTTTACCGGCTTTTTTATATTTTAAAACTGTCAGTTCTGATTTTGTTCACTTCTGTCCTGACTCGCTTCACGTATCGGTGACAGTTTTACTTGCTAATAATGTTTAATTGTTTTTAATATTTTCCCGTAAGTTTATCACATTCGTTACTGTAATATTGTTGATTAATTAATTATTCTTATTTTAGCATGTATTTTCGATGTTAAACGACGAAGGTCTCACTTTTTACTTGACTTAATCAGCACATGCCTCTTCAAGGTTAACACGCATTCCTTTGAGTTTCGCCTTAATTTTAAATTTTAAATTTTAATCTACAATACACGGTTTCCGGATTTTATGTAAGTCTTGACTTTTATTAGGTTTGTAATTCTCTAGCCATTAATTAATTTTAGAAGCCTGATGATGACTTAAAAGTCGAAACATGTAGCTTTTCAACCACTGGTTTTACGTCATTAAATGTTATATGGGGAAGGTTTGAGTTTTACTATTTTACCTACCTATGTTTATATGTTGTTTTGCATTGTAAATTTAAGTAAACATCGTTGTTGTGCCACTATTTGAGTTATTGTTGATAATTGTGATCATGTAACGTGTTTCCTTTGTGAAGAATTTAAAGTCTTTACTGTTTGGAATGAAGCCATGTAGTTTAATTGTCATTTTACCGCTGTGTTTAGTTTAAACGTCGCCATTTAACATGACTAAGCCCTTTCGCGTATATTTTTAACTATAACGGGTAAACATTTTCATGTTCATTGTCATTTACATATTTATTATTTCAATAAAGTTCATTGTTACTTACTTATGTATTTTGTTGGTGTTTGCATGCATATTTTGTTTTGTTTGGATGTACAGGAATTTAGACGATTGTAAGCAAGTGTAACGAAAGGTAAGTTCAATTCAGCTGTTGCAGTCGCCGCTTCAAGCTGTGCCAAGCTAGAAGTAGAAAGGTGAATTACTTACTTCCACTTTCAGAGTGCGTTCACCTGTGTTGCTGAGTTTGTTTTCCCGATTTAGCCCGAAAGTGGTGGCGTCTCGATTATTTAACATCTTTTATCTTGTTTAATAGAATTGCCGCTCTAATCCTAAGGTAGTAAAGAACCCGAACCTTTTCGCTGAGCTTCCCTAAAGCCGGATTCTTGTGTTACAGCCCATCGTAACGGGGATTAGGTCTACGAATTTGGTAAAATTTACCGATTGTGCCGTGAAAAGTATTTACATTGGAACCAACTGTTGTTTTTGCCGTTTAGAATCATGTTGTGGCTGTTACAAGCTGACAACCTAAAATGGTGCATTGTTTTCGTTGCTAGAGACCAGTTTTGGCTGTAAGAAACTGACGCCCACTTGTGGGACTTTGTTTTTTGCCGATAACGCCCTTTTGGCTTTGTTTTTTCGGTTTAAACCTTGTGGCATTGTTTTTGCAAATGAATTACTTTCCGAAGTAGAAAAAGCACGTTGCCATATTATTTTTCTTATAGTAACGAATCGTCGAAAGAACTGGAAACGATTGTCGTTCTTTTTCTTATCGTGTTTATCATTCATGGCCCCTACTTTAAATTGGTTTTTTATATTGTATAGCGATTTCCGAGATTTTAAGATATTTTCATAAGCAGATAGGCTAGGCTTGTGTTTTCCTACCTTTCCTTCCCGTTTCGTTCCTTTTTGTTTCTTTCTCGTGCCTTTTGGTGTTTTCCGTTGTGCCTTCTCTTGTTTTCAGTTGGTTTTTATTTGTTTTTCTTTGTTTTATTTACTTAAAACGTGTTTTTACTTTGATTGTATTTGTTTTTTCGTGTCTTCTATTTGTCGTTTCGTGTTTTCTTGTAGTTTATTGCCTATTTTTGTTCTTCTGGTTGTCGTGTTTAAAGGATTTTAAGTAGGAAAAAACATAGTCGTCTGTTTTCATGAACCCTCGTTGAAGTCATTGCGTAAGTTTTTTTCAGTTGAGTGTTTTTTGTTGATGGAATAATTTTGTAATTTTATATTGAAGCAAAGTAATGGCATTGATCAAGATGAATTATTTTGTGCGTTAACTGTTTATTTTCGTAAACATTTTTTCGATTTGAATCTTTTGGTTGTCTTGAATTGTCGTTTCTTATTTTAATGATTCCCAAGTGGAAAAAATATAGCTAGTCCATACTGTTGTGAGGATTAGTTGTAGATTATGCAGAATTTTTCCGGTTTCAATTGAATTTAGTACCGACTTTCGATCATTGAATTTATTGAACTTTGTTTTTTAATTATTAGTTGAAATTTCTATTCTTTGTTGTTGATTTGGTTTAGCTTTAAACAAATTGTATCGTACCGTCTCGAACTTACGTTGAAGTTTGTAGATTTTATCGATGTTGACGGTTTCCAATTACCGATGTTGACTTTTCTTGTTTGGTGTGGTGCCGCGTTGGTGGTCTGTAAACGAGTTGGAAATCATTTTCGCTTTGATTATCGTGTATTGGTTTGTTGATAAGATGTGGTTTTGCGTTGGTGTGTTTGGGAGATTAGTTTTTGCGGAATTTTTAAGGTCTCTCAAACCATCTTCTTAGATTGTTTTGGGTAGTTTTTTTCGATTAACTTTAGTTCGTTTTCATTTTTATCATGTACCTCCCAACTTCGTTTGCTAATTTCATTATGTGCATCAACACTTGTCTAAGTGTCATGTACACTTACTATCGCACCTTTTTCGTTTGTTGACGTAGTCGTTTACCGTGTATGTCTTTTGGTACGCAGCCAACAGCCGTTAGGCCAATTATAGGCGTCACTGTACATTTGTTGGAGTAGATAGCGATTTGTTTTCGCGTCTTGTCGTATTCGTTTTGTTTTAGTGACGTATTTATTGACGATTTATCGTCACCTACGGAATTCGTTTGATGACTTTAAGGTTATCATGTATCGTGTATGGAATAGTGGATCAGCCAACACCATACGGTCCTGAAGTTGATAGTGTTCAACTGGTTCTTCTGGAAGTGACTTAGTTAATTGTGGCAGGATCAGCATCTCGCATGTGGTTGTGTAGTTGCTTGGAAATCGTGGACGTAGGTTTACAGTTATTTGCCCTCGGGCTGTACTTGTTTCTTGCCTAAACCAAAAATTTGCACTCTCACGTTTTGTTGTGGCAGACCAAGAGTTTCAGCTGCATCTCTTATAATAAATGATGCCTGGGATCCGAAGTCTACTAGGGCTCTGAGGTACTCCAAACTCCCCGACGATGTCTTGACTCTAATTAGGGCAGTTGCCAGCAAAACGTTGCGATGCTGTCTTCCTACTAGGCTTGCAACAATGTTTTCTTTCTCATTGGTTGCTGTCGCACTGGAAGTCGCCGCCGTGGTCTTGGGAAGCTGCTGCTGCTGCTTACTAAAATCTTCGTGCAGACGCCAATGATGCTTTTTGTTACATACTTTGCATTTCCCTGGGCAAAAGTGTCTGGAGTTATATTTTTCTGTAGGCTTGAGGCAGCTAGAACAAAGTTTTTTATTCTTTAAAAAGTCCCAACGTTCAAATACTTTCAGATTGTTGAATTTTGGGCAGGATTTGATGCTGTGTGATCCTCCGCAGTGGAAGCACGATACGTCAGCAGTGTGGTAAATCTTTACTGCCCACCGATTCTGGTGAATTTCCCATGGTTTCCTAATTCCATTTTTTCTGGGTTCGAGTTTGTTCCGTCTTTGCACAGCTTCCAGCGACTGAAATCTTGTTTCCAAAAAATTCAATAGCTGCTCGAACTTTTGCACCTCTTTTGGTGCCGTTAGTGACTGCTCATACAGTCTGTTGGTTTCCTTGTCCAACTTCCGTGTCACTATATAAAATATCCCGCTTGTTTGACCCATTAGGATGGTTAGCTCCAATTGTAATAAAGGCCAAATTACTAATTCAACAACTTTGGTTACAACAGCAATCATGGGATCAGCCAGTGGCCACAGAAATAATGAACGTGTGGAAACAATTTCAAGAAAAATTACTATTGGTTGAAGACATATCCATTTCGAGATGGTTAGGGTACCTCAGCAGCATCCGGGAAATGGAGCTGCATGCATTCTGTGATGCTTCGGAAAAGGCTGTAATTTACAGCAGAGTAATATCTCAAGATGGACGCATTCAAGTAACTCTATTGACAGCCAAGTCAAAGGTTGCACCTATAAAGATGAAGAAAACGTTGCCAAGACTGCAATTATGTGCAGCAACGTTAGCAGCAAAAATGTTGAAGGAAGCTGTTAGTGCTCTGGACATCCCCAGCATCTCCATCTTTGCGTGGTCGGATTCCATGATAACCTTATCCTGGATAAGAGCAGGCCCGGAAAAATGGAAACCATTTGTTGCAAATAGGGTAACAGAAATATTGGTAACCCCCAGTGGAAATTGGCATCATGTGCGTTCAAAGGACAATCCAGCAGATGCCGTATCCCGAGGACTCGCTCCTGCCAAATTACAGCATCATATATTGTGGTGGAACGGCCCGCAATAGTTACAAGCTAATCCTTTGCCACTTACGGAAACAAAAACTCCCTTGACAGTTATAGAAGAAGCAAAAATTCACCAAGTCTAAGCGTTTATCGCCGCAAAAGAAGATTTGGACATGTTATCCAAATACTCGTCATTGCAGAAGTTACTGCGAGTCATTGCATACTGTAACAGGTTTGTTCAAAAACGTAGAAGAAAACCGTTTCCAACCAAATATCCTATGGCAGCAGAACTCAACAAGTGTCTCATTCAAATCATCCGTAAAGTGCAAGCAAGCAGCTGGTCGACAAAGATTCAAACCTTGAAGAGAAACATCTCAGTGGACACAAAAAGTTTCTTGGCACTATTACGACCATTCGTCGATGATGAAGGAACTCTTAGAGTGGGAGGCCGACTTCAAAATTCGATCTTGCCATATAATGAAAAACATCCCATTCTCATTCCCCATAAGAGTCATCCAGCCCAACTCATAGTGAGAGACGTCCATCGGAAGCTTCTACATGGCGGAAGTCAAGCTACAACGGCATACATCCGAAGAAAATTGACAAAATGGAAATTACTTCAAAAGTTAAAGAACGACTTTTGGAAAATATGGTCTAAGGCTAAGGAATATCTATCTGAGTTACAACGCAGAACAAAATGGACTTCGAAGAGAATTTGCAAGTAGGGGATCTAGTGTTACAAAAGGATGAAAATAGTCCTCCCAATCGATGGCCTTTAGCAAGAGTGACAGAAGTGCATCCAGCCACAGATGGTATTGTCAGAGTTGCAACCGTTAAGACAAAGGGAGATGCAATTCTCAAGCGTCCTATTACCAAACTCGTTCCGGTACCCAGACAGGACGAAGGAGAAGAAGAAAGAAAGCAAAGCAGGAGTAGTGGAGTGTCATCAGTCACAAGAACAATAACACTCTTACTTGCGTTGTGCACCATAATTTCAGCAACCACGGGGTCGTACATAGTAAAGTATCCATCACCTGACCTATTTATTGAAGAACTTGGCCACGCAAAACTCTTTAGGGGAGACTTCAGGATCGAAGTAACAGTGAACATCTCTAGCATCCAAGTAGATGAAGAAGATATAAACAAGACAATCCAGCAAATGAATACCTTATGCAGCAAGGCACTTGTCTTATCGGCAGAATCCCATTGCAAGGAATTAAATCATCACCTGAGAGAGCAGCAACGGCAGATCATCTAGAATATGAAAAGCATGTATAGTCAAAATGTCAGGACCAAGCGAGGAGTACTAGGGCAGCTACTAACCTCAGTGTTTGGAGTTAACGATGAAGTTTACCATGACATCGAATCATTGGAGAAAAAACCACTAGAATTGATGCATACATCTAATCATCAGACAAGGATAATGTTGTCAACTGCAGCAACTCTAAATGAGACTGAAGCCAGAATATCCCAGAAGTTGGATAATTTTCGAGGAAAACTCAACGAAGGGTTGCTAGCAATCAATGAGATGGAACCTTGGTACAAAAGACAGACGACAACAAGCTAAACATACATGTGTTAACATCATATCAGATGGCTACCAATTACTTACAAGAGATGGGTGAGAAGTACAAACAACTTCTAAATGTAAAATTCAAAAAGGCAGACATCCTGCAATTTATTCCATCATCACAATTTTACAGAATAGTGTCAAATGGAATGGCCAATCTTCCATCAAACCTGGAGATACTTACCACACCAATCCACAAGATGGAAATTAGCATCAATAATGAAACCATCGAGATTTTCAGTTATTTTCACATAACTGAGAAGCGGGAATACAACTTAATCAAACCAACTCCAATTCCAGTGAAGAAGGGAAATGGAACCTACGCATCGCTAAACTTGCCAATGGAATTCTTAGCGATCAACTACAACGAACAAACCTATTTTGAAATCCAAGAAGACAAGTTGAAGGAGATCGAGCCAATAGGGAAACATCTTTACATATGCAGGCCATCCGCAGTCCGCAGTATTGACGACAATCCGAACTGCATCATTGATGAGATCTACCAGCGATTGAACAAGGTCAAATGTTTGGTTCATCAGTTTACAGTTAAGACACTGGTATGGAAGAAACTGTACGCAGCGAATACATGGTTGTTTATTCCCAATCAACACACAACAGCAGCAGTACAATGCAGCGGGAATCGAGAAGATGTGAAGATTCAAGATGTTGGCATAATCCAGATATCCCCAGATTGTACTATATACACCAAACGGACTACCTTGCATACTCAGCTATTCACTACTATTCCTGTCGTAGCTGGGTTCAACAAACCAATGCAAGTAATTATTAACACTACTTTGCAGAATACGAGCACCCACCCTCAACTGCAAATGGAGGAACCTGTGTTGCTACCGTCCGATCATTTTCAACGCCTACAAGAAGAAGAAGACGAGTTGCAGCTACATCAGGAATATCCATTGTGGCACCATCAACATACCATCATGGTGAACACTGGTACTACAATCGGTATCTTGGTATCAGTTTGTATCATCTGGACATTATGGAAGTACTGGAGAAAGAACAGGAAACCGCTGCCACGCCCAAATTCAAACCCGTCAGAGAGCTTCAGGTTACAACCACTGCCACCTGACGAAGAAGATGGAGAGACAGCCTCAGCCACACCATCCCGGCCCTTTGTCGCTGGGCAGAATGTTTAGGAACCAAAACATAATTTTAACTTTAAAATTAAATATGCATACATTTCGTAAGCAAACTGTTGCATGCGGAAATTACAAACAAAGCATCAGCGTCTATTATGAGCACTGGTCTAATAACCGGTCGACAAACTACAATTTTGCAAACTTGCTATCTATTTGTTATGAAATTGAATACGCAAGTGCATATGCGAGCTGGAACTGGGGCAAAATAACATAAACCTTGTAATTTACGTCATAGTTAATGTATATAAATAGGATTATTCTAGTCAAATAAGCAATACAGTTTTAACATCTGTCTGTATTCGCCATACCTCTGCCCAACGGAAATTAAGTCTTATTAAATTCATCTCGTGTGAGACTGCACGAGACCATTGGTTCACAACCCTTTTTAATTCTTGCACCCCTAAGACGTATCCTGTAAATTGTCCTAATTAAAATCATACAGTCCACTATAACCTCCACCCTGAACATAGAATTCTTCTCGTTCCAACATGTCAACAGTTTTCGATTTTCGATTACGAAACAAAACATATTTGCTTGGAGTCAATGTAAAAAGAAGTTCGTGGAAGCGTTTTCACGGACTAAGGCGATACTAGCGGCGCCCCAAGGTAATAAAAATTAACAGTCAACCGGCTAAATTGCAGATATACCGCAAACGACATCAGTTAACCAATAAAACCCGCGTTTATAGAGCGCACTACTGTTACCTCAAAAACGAACAGTAACAACTAGATGAATTTGAAAACTCATAGACCGAAGCATAACTAACTATGCCACATAATATCTGGCCTAAGAACATACACCTATTTAATTTAGTGTAGTATAGTAGTATAGTTTTTATTTGTACTTTTGCTATGAATTTATAGATATACACGGCATAAAAAATAAGTAATACTAAAACAAATATGCATACGAACATACAACAGACAAATAATATCAGAGAGAAATATTATTGGTCTAAGCAACTGACCAGGTACTCTCTCACAGAGTAGAAACACTCAGATATCAGCAGTGATCTGAACCTGCACCGAAACTGTTTAAAATTTCAGTTTTTAATACGAAGAGGCAACTTTCTGTATAAAGTAATACCTGCATAAGAGAAAGGGCTTTCAAATTTCTTTGAATTATGTCTGGGGGTAGCTATTTCATTGCAATTACGTGTCAAGTAGCTGTGACTAGCAGAGTTAGTACTATACAAATGAACATTCTTCCTTATATATAACAGACAAAATATATATGCAAGGAAATGACATAAGTTTGTTATTAATAAAAGTGCTCTTACGCGATTCTGTATTATTTAAATTAAAAATCAATCTTAAAATTCTCTTTTGTGCGACAAACACTCGGTTACTTTCTACAGAGTTTCTCCATACACCAACATTATAGGTTAAATGGCTGTAAACAAGAGAATAATATACATTTACTAGATGAACTGCACTAAGAACATTGAGAATAGCAAAATAGGATTTCTTTATCTTATTACAAATATTTGCAATCTAACTTTTCCAATTTAAGCTCTCATTTAAAAAGAGACCCAAATACTTAGTAGAGCTACTTGCATTAATCATAGTACCTGCAGGTTTTATCCTATTATAAAAATTGATATAAACCGTTTTCTCCAAGTTTAGAATTGAATTGTTAGACTTGCACCAATCTTTAAATTGATTGATAACAGCAATACATCTTTGTTGAACATCCTCTTGGGTCTGTCCTGCAACCGCCGCCTCTGTGTCATCTGCAAACGTCACAATACAGTCTTAAATAGTTGAAGTTTTGGCGGGTAAAAATATTTTCATGCCTTTTGAGCTGTTTTCTGTATTTATCCTTTCGTCTTAAAAGTTTTTTAATTTCAACAGTAGACCAAGGACAATTGTTTTTTTTTAAGATCTAGGCACACATCTATCTAAGTCAGCGTAAAATTTATTATACATTTTTTTAACTATACCTTCAACATCAGCAGTTCCACCAAAATTCCAGTGTATGTTACGTAGTTCATTCTGCAATTGAAGAAAATTTGCTCTTTTATAATTGAAGTTATATTGAGCATTAGAAAAACTTACTGGCTGAAGATTTCAATCCATTTTTACGTATTCAATTTTACACAATAAGGCAAGATGGTGAGCATCTTCACTGACAAGTGGTAAAATATACCTCTCTACCAGCACCGTGCGTCTAGCCACAACAAGATCAAGTATTCTGTTATTTACGTTTAGTATTCTATTAAATTGGCTCAGATTATAAAGATCCATGAATTGCTCTTGTTCCACCAATAATTTAGGAGTAACACTGTACAAATTGAAATCCCCAAAAATATAAATTTTTTTTTTAAATAAGAATTTAGAATCAAATAAATCAAAAAATACCTTGTAACAGTCCTCGCTATCGCTAGGAGAAAATAAACACAACATAAATAAAACGAGATATCACCCAACCACATTTTTATCCACCAATCTTCGCCATTCGCCGTTTCAAAACTTGAAACTCTGACACATTTGTATTTGGAGTTAACTGCAAACAATGCTCCACCCCCTTTTGTTTTATTTCTTACAAAGTTTCTATCTTTTCTAAATATAATAAAATCGTCAGTAAATAATTCGCTATTATTAATATTCGAGTTGAAGAGTATCATGTAATCTGACGGTAATAAATTAAACTGACAGGTAAACGACTATAACAGGTTTAGCAAACGCAATGATATACACAATAAATGTAACAATGACTGCAACTGTCGACAAAACACTCGATACACTTAAAATTCGCACTGTAAAGCTACTACAATATTACAGTACCCTTAAGTAGCTTGGCTTAGCCGCAATCGATGTCCTATGCCATTGGACACGATCGCTTTCCAAACACTGCAGAAGACACCTAAGAGGGCTGCACCAATCAACGGGAAGCTGCTGGCCGACGGGACGAAACTTGGGAATTCTTTTCTAACGACACACAATCGAAGCTCGGTGCGGTAATTGGCAGAACTGCATGAAACGACAAACGGGAGCTTCGCGAGCCATGATAAGCTGCTAATGAGACTTCACGGATAATTCGTCAAACGACGTGCTAAGGGTGCCACCCCACGATAAACGAAAAACTCAAAGCTTACATCGGTAAACCATCACGTTATGTTTGCCTCACAGCTAAAGTTCCCACGTGCAATTCAATAAGTCCATAAAATGCCGGACGCCCAACACTTGCGTTCAATCGACGGAAGTTCAAATAACGGAACAAAACGTGCGGTACACACACACACACCAAGGTACAACCGGAAGTTGTTAAACACACATTAAACAAACGCCAAAACCGCCCCCACGCACGCCGCCGAGGCGGCGCGGGCGGGAGAAACAACTTCAAATCACTTGTTGCTCCTAACAACGCCGGGTCAAGTCTGACTAGAAAACGCGCGAAGAGCTCCGCAACCGACAATCGGCGGGGGTTAAAAAATCGTACTCGCTCTGTTTCACGCACGGCAACTGTCTTTATCCTGGCTCAGAACGTAAGCGCTTCTACAACAAATTCACGTCGCCAGACGAGTCGATAAGAAACACATGCGTGGCGTGGCCCCTCTAGCGTGCCAATAAACCCGAAACAGCGATAACACAGAATGAGTGCATTTAAAACTGCTGATGACTGCAAGCTAATAATTCGAAATACCCATATACGGGCAGAATCGAGAAAATAATGTTAACTAGCCGTACGTTCATACAAACTAAAAATGTCCTTACACCTTGAGGGCTCAGTTATGGAACCTTGTAAGTTATTTTTTTTTTTACTAAATCAAGTCTTTTTTGTAGACTATTTGTTAAATAGTCTATGTTAATGTCTCTACAAAGAAATACATTTTTTGACATATTATAGCAGCAATTTAGCAAATTAGACATATTAATAAAGAATACTTGGTAGTCTCCGTCAGGAGGTCGGTAAACGCTTATTACGCAACACTTAAAACTGACCCACACACTTCAAAGTAACGTCGCAACCCTCAATATGCCTTTCTATGCTGTACCGTTTATTGCTAATATGTTTCAGTTTTAAAATCCTGTTTGTTTTAACTAATATTAAACTTTCCCCATGAATATTGGACGTTCTACAGAAAGCTGCAACTTTTTCATAACCACAGGATACTTGCTCGATACTATCTTCACTGCACCAGTGTTCAACAATACTGATTACATCAGAGTTATTTTCAGCCATAATACCACAAGTGGTATGAATATCACCGATTACTAATCATACCGCGAGTTGTATTTAATGACAGAATACAATGAATTATGTTGGTGGTATTGTAAGTCTATGTCAAATTCGAGGTTAGCAGGTTAGGTTTTGCGTCAGTTTGTGTCAAAACTGAAGCAAAACCTAATCTGCTAACCACACTTTTGCGTAGCAACAGACTACAATAAGGTGATACGAATTTTTGTTTTGTATCACCGCTGTTGTACACTTGTATCTAAGGGTTTTTATGCTTCCAATTGGCTTAAAAAGGGTTACGTCATTAATGAATTGTATTCTTGTGGATAAACACCTCGTTTTTTCCCTTTTTATTTGCCAATGATTGTACATTTAGTTGTGTTACCTTTGCACTAATACACGTCGTGCTGGGTGTCGCTTTGTGTTTGTCTGAAAGCTGGCTTGTTTGATTGTGAAAGCCGCGCCATGTCGAAGGCGCTCCCAGAAAAGCTATTTACTAACGAAATTCGTAGAGACCTCCAGAGGTGTGGCGCTTTTATAAATTAGGTTATCGTTTTAAAAAAACAAGCTCTTCGGTTTACTATTTTGACAAACTTTGATAAGTACAGAATAAATTCCTAAAATGTAGAAAACAATTAAAATTGGTAAACAGATTTTTTTAAATTACAGTAACCTGTTAAGGGGTAAACAGCAGTACGAGGAACACTTGAAAGATGATTTACCGAATCGTGCAAAAATAATTAATGCACAACCGACTAGTTTGAGTCTATAAACGAATAATTTTTTATTGGGATACACTCTTTGCAAGACAAATGGGGGGAAGACTATATTGAAAAATAAAGTTAATAAACAAATCACTTGCTTTTTGTTTTATAGTCCTGTAGATAACTTTTTTAGTTGTCTTCGTATAAGTCCATATAAACATTTTTGGTATAACACTTGCTATAAAAAACATTGCCGGAAAACGCGGGACATCCTGTAAAGTTTCTGCAATATAAAAACCTATATAGAATGTCGTACGAGGGTGGATTTATATATTCGTAGCCCAAAGAAAAAGCGGTTGTTGCACAGTTTTGAGCTTCCAGTAATGAAACATTTATCCGACAGTTGGGAAGAATATTGTCGCACGCGAGAAACAATTGCTATACATAAATTGCAAAAATTAATAAATTTTTAAACGGTACATCTACATGCCTCTTTAGTACTGTTTGTTTTCACAGCTAAAGTCCGCACCAACTTGTATTTTTATATGTATTTTTTAATGTGTTAAACTTAAGCAAATATTCTTAAAGCTTGTCCTACGCTAGAAGTGTATTGTGAAGTTCGTGTAACGCAAGTGCAGCAAGAAACATGCTGTCCGCGAGACGAAGGGAGCTGTGGCTCATGCAAATTTGCAAATTTAACCAAGAAGACAGTAGTCGCGATTCGCCTAAAATTGAGCGTGGACCTGTGGGCGACGCCTGCACAAGCGTATTGTGCAAGTCGCCTTGAGGCGAAATCAATAAAAGCGTCTTCCAGTTTGCTAGAAATAGTGTTAAATTGCAACAAGTCAACGGTCGTAAAAAGCGATTTCCGGGTAGCGGTGAGTGCACAATGTTGTGCTATATTCAAAGCCTCTATTGAAGACGCTAATTTGCGTCGCATTGAAAGGTGACTTCGTTAGGAGTTGTGACGTTATTCAGACAAGCGACGCTCATGCTAAGCAATCCGGGTTTCCTCGGCATCACGCCAGCCAGGAGCGGGAGATGCAATCTAAGACGTGCTGTTTTTAAGGGTACGGCGAAGTGTTTCAGAAAAAACGTTTTATGGTCAACACGATAAGATTGCGGACAACTGCGAGTTTCTTCAAACGCGAAGAAATGTGTTTTGTCATCGATAAACAAGGACATTTACTTTATTTGCGTTTAAAAGATAATTATTTTAACGCCATGTTTTATTAGATTTGTTGGGTGTGTCACAAGTGGGGTCAGCTATCCTGCAAGTAAATTTTACGAAAAGTTAATTCTAGTTTTTTTTTCTTTAATTTGATTTGTGTTTTCTTTGATTTGGTCTGTTTTCTTTGTGTTTTATGTGTTTATTTGTGTTTTGAAGTCAATAGATTGATGTAAGCAAATTGGCTTTTCTTGGACATTATTTAAAATCAAATTTTAGCGAGACAACACTACTAGTGTGAGCCGCTACTTGAGATAATAGGAGAGTTTTATTAAGCTAGCTAACCGGATAGAAAATGCAAATAATTATTCAAATATTAAGGCGTATCCGACGTTTCAGTTCAGTGCTCGACGAATGAGCTCGACAGAAGTACCATTTTAGTTTGGTGCCCAACGAAGGGGCCGAGCAGCAGTACCATTTCAACTTGAAATATTAGTGCAGTGACTAAATACTTATATAGTAAGTGTGACATTTCACAATTTTTTATCGATATGCAGAGTTTCCTAAAGTATTCTACCTATCAATATGTTTTCTGTAGTGTCAAACCTTTGTAAACATTTAATCACGACAAGAACTTCAGATTTACTCATTTTTGCAATTTCTCTATAACTTCCGCCCCTCACGTGCGACAATTTTGTTTACAACTGTCACTTATAATACCATGAGTAGTCAAAGTTATGTCGAATATTTTTGCTGTGGTATCACGAATGTCCATTGCGCTTAGGTTCCTAATCTCAAGCGCAATGGACATGAGTGATACCACCGCAAAAATATTCTACTTAACTTTGACTAGGAATGGCATTCGAGGGACTATTCAATGAACCAAACTACTTTTTACTTCCTTTTACAATAAAGGAAGTATTGGATTCACCCCAAAAATTCGAAATTGAGTTTCCAACAGATCTTCACGTTTTAGAGTCCCCTGAACCCAAAAAACATATTTTTTTCATTGGTCTGTCTGTCTGTGTGTGTGTCTGTCCGTGTGTGTGTTTGTCTGTCTGTGAACAGAATATCTCAAAAACGAAAAGAGGTATGGCGTTGAAACTCCATATATAAGTTTTGTGTACTATGTATATGAGACAGCAAGCTTTTGAAGAAAATCGCATAACCGCAAGTAGGTGTTTACTCTTGTAATTTTTCAGTTTTTTTCGAATTTTTCAAAAACGGCTTTAACGATTTTTTTTTAACTTTACATTTTTACTGCATTTTTAATGTGTATTGATGTGAAATAAGTGATTTTCCAGTTGAATACTTCTAAAGTGGGTTTCTTTTGTTTTTTTTAATATTTTTTTTATTAACTCCTATTTTAAATAAAACACCCGGTATATTATTACATTTTTGAATGTACCTTAAAATTCTAGAGAAAATTTGTCTGTTCAACTAACGCTCTATCTTGTACCGTTTTTGTAGAATTTTTAATTTTTGAAAATTTTTGACAAATGGTTAAAAATTAAAAATGAAATTTTTGACTAATTATAAGAACACTGTAAAAGAAAGTTGTGTGAGTGTATCACACCAAATTTTTAAAATTAGGTTTCAGTAAATCTAGCAACAAACTACTCAATTTCTATAGTAACAGAACACTAATATTGACTTTTTCTAATAAAAATCATATTTGTTTAAAATATTCACTATACCACTAGTGAAAATTGTCGGTTATTTTCACTAGTGAAAATTGTCAAAAAATATTCACTATACCACTAGTGAAAATTGTCGATTATTTTCACTAGTGAAAATTGTCAATATAGTTCATTTTTATTGGCTCAAAGACGTCAAATCTTGTATTTTTATTGGACAGTTTTTGATACATGACAAGTGAGTTGAATAGTCAGATATATTTTTAATTTGTCAATCGTTTCTAGCATGATTAGATTGATGTATTACTAGAATTTCAAAACAGTACAACAACTGCTTGTTAGTCGAGCTACGAATATATGAATCTACCCACATATTTTGGAAGAAGTATGAAACCGTAGAACCCAAATCACTAGAATGTATAGCATGTAAAAGATCTCTTACTAGGATTGTAATTACCTAGTCTCGGCGAACTTCCTGTAAAGTTTTGACCATATGATCATATCACTAAATGACTAAGATACCTGCTGCTTCGCATTCTTAGACATTATTGTCAATAACAAACAGGATGACGCCTTCGGTGTTACATCTTTCCAGAAAAATGACACTAACTCGGGACCATTGACCCTAAACACTGAGCTACCAAGCTAATAGCAAAGAGCATATATATGCTTATATGATCTTTGCTAATAGTATATTTCATTAGGATTCCAGAAAATAAGCTTTTTCCGCGCGCGCGTGATAAATTCCTGTGTGAGGCGTAGCCGGATACGGAAAGTCATGCAAGCACGGGAATATATGTTATTAGGAGCAAAAGTTGTATTTTATGTGGCGAGGCTGGACGGGTTATCTGCCGAGCTTGCGAGGCAGATAAGTACAGCCGAGCCACATAAAGATACTTTTGCTCCGAATAACATATAATATTTTTTCTTCAAACGTTTTTATAACAAATTATTTACAACTTTGTAAACAAAATTCGAAGAAAATTACTTGATCTCGTCAGCGGCAGATAATATTATCTGCCGCTTGGTAATAAAGTGACACTTTAGCATCATCAATCCAGCAGTATAATGCCATATTTTACTGCCGTTTGAAGAAAAAAGCATTTATGGAAGTGTAATGAACGATATTTTTCATTATACCTCTCTGAAAACAAGGCAATAAGATCTACACCCCGTTAGAAACCTTTATTTTTACCATGAACACACAAAAACCTATACCTTTAATTTCGACAAAATGAAATATTTATGTTACAATTTGTGCTATTGTAAATATGCAATCATCTAGCAGGTTCTTTATTTTGTAGAATTGTAATTAATGAAGTCGAAGATACTATGTTAGTATTTATTTTTTGGTCTTCTCCAACTATAATGTTTTCTCGTGTTGACGTTGTTTCCTATTCTTGAATCACTGAACAATTTACAAGAAACTTCAACAGTGGACGAACTCTAACCTCCCTGTCTTTTTAGAGTAAGCAATTCCCCCTCGCCTTCGACTAACCTAGATACTGAAGATCGTCTTAAGCCGTGTCCAGTATATTTTTCAGAATGTTTTAACTTTAAATATTCAGCAATAAGTAATCTTCTACTATTCATATTTGTAGGTCTTAGATTAATATATTTACAATAAAAACTGCCTGGATCGTCGCAAGGGGCGTCCTTCCTTTGTATTTATAAAACTTCTTGATTTGTAAGGGTTGCCATCTCGAAGGAGTAGCACAAAAAAAGCCATTATTTTCCACTTCTTCCAAAGTTCAACGAATCAAGTTACACCCCGAAAATACCAAATACTAAAATTATTTCTGGTGCTTCAAGTATGAATTTGGCGACCTGATCTGCAATTTATACTTTGGCCTTTTTCGGTGTGTAACCAACACTTTGTCGTTTGAGAAATGCAGTAGTTTTTGGCAAATTACTAACATTCACATTTCCCTTTACTGCCAGACAACTTTTTAACATTGAAAATCGACTTCAAAAAGTTGAAGGATTTATGGATTTGGCTTTTTCGGACAAATAAACGAAAAGAATATTATTACTTACTGTGTTAACTTTTGTTTGCTGGCGCCACTTGCAAAATAGGCGGTTTTCATTTTCATATGTCTCACAAGACTTCTTGGGCAGTAATTCTGCACTTACTTTTTCCGGGCGCACAGGAAAACCCCATTTTCCGTGCGCTAAATATGCATGTCAACATAGTGTTTTCAGAGCGGTATAATGAAAAATTATAAACACCATCTAAGTTGCAATAAGTCTTACGTGAGTAAATAGTTCATAACACAATTGTATAGTATGATCAAAATTTATTTTCATCTACTATGGTCATGAAGTAGCTCCTAATTTATGATTGCAACTATAACTAATTTAAAAATCAAATGTCAAGTTTGATATATAAGTGTAAACGTAGTTGTATTAATAAATTAGGAACTATTCCATAGCCATACTAGATGAATATAATTGTTGATCATACTTTAAATCTTCTTGGATGACAGCAATTTTGGTGCATCTGTTTTTACTACAGCAAATTGTTAATTTCTCCAAATAAATAAAACTGATGCTGATTGACAAATTCGCAAAACCTAACCTCGAAGAATTTTGTACACGCATTATATTTTAGTTTAAAGTGTTAGAAATTGTATTACAAATCGTTTTAGTACGTAATAGCTGTGGTTTATAAGATGATTAATGATGAATGTAACTATCTTAAAAAAGTTACACTTTAATAAGACACAATAATGTAGCTTGAAGTCATTAGAAGCGTAGCTTATTTTAACATATTTTTCCCCAAAAAGTCACTTAACTTCGCTTTCGACGTGTTGAGCACTTTTTAAATACTTGTAGCCAGCCCAAAATCACTGAAATCGTGCACTCAACACAACTTTTTGCCGTAATTTTTTTGAGATTATTTCTCTCTCTATCGTAACTTCATTACTGAAGTATCGTGATCCCATGTTATTATGTTATAGTGTCGGTGATGTTTTTCCATTTCTCTCTGTCCGAGGCAGATCTTATATTTTCCTGAAGTGACACTTTGGTGAGATCTTTCACTTGATCGATCCACCGCTTTGGAGAGCGTCCACGAGGTCGGACCCCTTCGACTTTTCCCTGGATGACTAGTTTTTCTAAGTTATCTTCCGTTCTTCGGGTGATATGTCCAAAGTATTTAAGGATTCGCTGTCTTATTTTTTTCGACAGTCTGTCTCGGATGTTAAGTTCCCTCAGTATGGACACGTTTGTTCTATGAGCTGTCCAGGGAATCCTCAACAGTCGTCTCCAGATCCACATCTCGAACGCATCAATCTTCGCCAGGTCTACAGCTTTTATTGTCCATGTTTCAGCGCCATATACTGCAATCGGAAAAACAAGTGTATGTACGATCTTAAGTTTCGTAGCTTTTGTGATGTGTTTGTCCTTCCAAAGCTTATTCAGGTTGGTCATGGCCGCCTTGGCAAGTGCTATTCTTCTTCTTATCTCAGTAGTCGAGTTTCCTTCTCTGTTGATAAGGGAACCAAGATATATTATCTCAGTAACATTCTCAACATCACGGATGTTCGGTGGATTTCCTATCTTGTTAGCTCGATCGATGGTCATTAACTTAGTTTTTTGTCTATTTAGTTTTAGTCCGAAGCGTAAGCTTTCTCTTTCCACTCTTTCAATAAGTTCGGACATCTCCTCTTCAGTTTTTGCAAGAAGAGTTGTGTCATCAGCATAGCGTAAGTTGTGTATCTTTCTTCCTCCAATAACTATGCCACCTTCCCAGTTTTCTAACGCATTTCGAAGTATATGTTCGCCATAAATATTAAACAACAGGGGGGACAAAACACATCCTTGTCGGACACCTCGTTGAATTTTAAAAGATTTGGATATTCTTCCATCAACTTTGATATTTGCTGAACCTTGTTCATATAATTGTCTTATTAGCAGAACTAGATGTTGGGGAGTTCCCATTATCAATAGAGTTTGCCATAATTTATGCCAGTTTACGCAATCAAAGGCCTTGCTGTAATCTAGGAAGCATATGTACGTTGGTATTGTATACTCCCTGGCCTTTTCTATGATTTGTCGAACGTTTAGAATTTGTTGAATTGTACCCTTGCCGCTTACAAATCCGGCTTGTTCTTGTGGTATCTGACTATCTAGATAATTTTTGAGTCGTTGTAAAAGGATTCTGAGCATTATCTTGCTTGGGTGCGATATTAGTGCAATTGTTCTGTAATTACTACACTTTTGGCTAGTCCCTTTTTTATGGAGCGGAATAAGAGTGGATGTGGTCCAGTCACTTGGCCATTTTCCGGTCTGCCATATTTTATTACAGATATTCCATATTATATCTATGCCTTTTGAGTCTAATTGTTTAAGCATTTCTCCTCTCACATTATCTTCGCCTGCGCTCTTATTGTTTTTTAGGCTATGAATGGCTTCTTCCACTTCTGCCTTTAGCACGAGCGGTTCATGTTCTATTTGTAATATAGAAGGAGGATCTTCGACATCCTGTTCTTGTTCTTCGGGACTATAGAGGTCTTCGCAATACTGTTTCCATACCTCTAGCACTTCCTCTATCTCGGTGATAACCTTCCCATCTCGATTTTCTACTTTCCATGTCTTTGGTTTATAATCCCGGGTGATTTCTCGTATTTTTTGGAACATGTTCTTTGTGTCGTTGGTATTTGACGATTTTTCGATTTCTTGGCATGTCTCTTGTAAGTGTCGATTTTTGTCTCTCCTGCATAAAGTTTGTATTTTCTCAATCTTCGATATTTTTTTCTTTCTTCCTCTGTATTTACACCTGTAATTTTTAGTTGTTTTCTTTCATCCACAATTTTCCACGTTTCTTCCGTCATCCATTGTTTCCTCTTCATATGTTTGGTGTTTTTTATAATTTCTTCTTTGGTTTCTAACATGATTGTTTTCATTTTATTCCATATTTGTTCAGCGTTTGCGTCATTTGTTAGCGGTGTGATTGCTTCCAGATTTCTATCTAATTGTTGCTTGTAATCGCTCATATTTTCGGGTCTCAAGTAGGTGGATTTTTTCTTGACATTTCTAGTTTTGATGTGAATTTTGATTTTTGCCATAAGCAGTTTATGGTCGGTGCCACAGTCAAGTCCAGGTAGAGTTTTTGTGTTATTGACACTGGATTTCCATCTGGTCCGTACTAAGATGTAGTCTATTTGGTTCCTGAAACGTCCACCGGGGGATACCCAAGTATAACGTCGCCTTGGGTGATGCGGAAATAGACTATTCGTAATTGTTAAGTTGTTTTCAATGCAAAACTCGACTAGTTTTTCTCCGGATTCATTTCTGTTGCCTAAGCCATATCCACCAATCATGTGTTTTACTTGATCGTCCTCTTCGGTTTGTCCTATTTTTGCATTGAAATCTCCTTGGACATACATAATTTCCTTGCTAGGTATATCTTTTATTGTTTTCTCAAGTTGTTGGTAAATTCTGTTTTTCTTCTTCATTACTTTTGGCTGTTGGTGCATACACCTGAACTATGTTTAGGTTGCAGGGAGTGGCTCTTAATTTGATCGACATTATTCTGGAATTTATGGGGTTATAGCCCAGCACAGCCGACTGTAGATGTTTTGGGACTATCACTGCCACTCCGTGTATAGAATTTGTCTCATGACCGGAGAAATATATGTTATTTCCATTTCGTGAAGTAAAGTGTCCACTACCCTTCCAATGTGTTTCGCTTAGACCGATGATGCTTAGGTTTTTAGTTTCACGTTCAATAATATCTAATTTTCCAGGATGCAGTACAAGACCCTGAATATTCCAAGTTGCGATGGTAGTTATTTTTCGAAGAGATATCGTTTCTTTAATTTGTAAATTTTCGGATGATCTTCTCACAGTAGTCCCCCCCGGAGATCCGATTGGGGGACAGTTTATACTCCGGGCATTATTTTTACTATGAGACATAATAATAATCCATGAGATTCTCTTGGGAATTGTATACTAGAGGTAGTTTCCCGGTGCTTTCCTCTAGGGGCATAGGAAGGGGATAGGGATATTTGGGGTATGGATAGGATTTAGGTTAGGACATGGTTTTCTACCGTAATTAGGAAGGACAGAAAACCAACGCTCGCGTGGGCAGGGTCGCATCCCTGAAGCAGACCTATCCCTGTCGGGACCACAGAGAGTGTCTACCCGCTACCCTGAGATTATTAAACTTGTGGAATTACCGGTTATGGAGCAGGTCAAGGGATTCCTCTAATATTGTGACCTTGGCCATACAAATTGTCATCGGAAACTACGTTTATAAAACGACCAAAACCGTCACATATTAACGTTTCCTACAATTTTTGTTTGCAGAAATCTTGAATATTCGGTATAAAGCTATTTATTGCGCTTCTTATAAAAGAATCGATCGACTTACATGCAGTTGGATATCGCACCACGATGGCATCATGTTCTCGTGTAAAGAGCGAAATCTGCAAGTATTAATAGAATAGAATAGAATAAACTTTATTTAGCTATAAAGCTAGTACATTATCTAATAACATGATCTACAAAAAATACTTATACCTACTGTAAAAATCAAACGGAGAAGAAACAAAGCAGAATTAACATTGAAAATACATTGTCCTTAATGCTCTTTTAAAAGCAGTAATATTGGGTGCAGTTTTTACACTTGAGGGAAGATTATTATATAACCGCAACCCCTCAACGAAAACAGATCTCTGCATTATGTTTGTATTGCACCTTTCAATGAAATAATCATCTCCAGTTCTTAAGTTATAAGTTATCATGTGCTCCCGTCGCGTTAAAAATTTTGATAGAAATGCTGGTGTTAGATTATTTATTAATTTATAAATAAAAATTAAATTCGTCTCTTTGATCATCTGCTCTATATTAAGAAACATTAGTGTTTGCAACATGTCTTTTATCGGAGTATATCTATTGCATCCCAGTAGAATTCGCATTACTTTGTTTTGTAGAAACTATACGCCGCCAGCAATTTGACAGTTTATGTGATATTCTACGAAAGTATCCAATCCTCTTTCCTAGTTTTCTGCAAATGTAATCTACGTGATGACATAGATTTAATTGAGGATCTAGTTGTATTCCCAAATATCTAATTTCCTGTACTTGATCGACTACGACAGAATCAATTTGGATATTGAACTTGCGCTGTTTAAACAGTTTACAATTTTGACGTGTACCAAGAACCATGCATTTTGTTTTAGTAGGATTCAGCTTCAATTTTTTATATCTAAGCCAATTTTTCAAGCTATTTAGTTCACTATTTATTGATTCAACTACTCTTTCAAAGTTGGTTCCTGATACAGATACAACAGTATCATCAGCATATAAATTTGTGAAACTATTGCATATGTATTTGTTTATGTCATTTATATAGAGTATAAAGAGTAGAGGGCCCAAAACACTCCTTGCGGAACTCCATAATTTATTTCCAAATCCTCTGACAGTTTATTGTCCACTTTAGTCGTTTGAAATCTGTTGGTTAGATAATTTTTTAGCCAATTAAGGACTGTGCCCCCTATTCCATATACCCTACATATATCTATCAACTTTTCACGATCAATGGTTTCGAAAGCCCGTTTTAAATCTATGAAAACACTTACAATAATGTTCCCCTCATCGATTTCTTTTTTCCACTTAGACAAGACAAACTGACACGCACTTGCACAAGAATGTTTACTTCTAAATACTGACTGGCCCTCATAACAATTGGGAGTAGATTTATCGGCCTGAGTTCTTCTGCCTTCTTGGGATGGTTAACCTTTGGCACTGGTATTATGACACTACCTTTTAACTTATTTGGTACTATCCCTGTTTCAAGTAATATATTTATTATGTTAAGCAATTGGTATCCCACAACAGCGAACAAGTCTTATAGAAGTTTTACCGAAAGAAGTTCGTCACCAGATGATTTGTTTTTTAGATTTTTTATTGTTTTCTCTAATTTATTTAATGATATTTTTTCAAATGTATTCAAATTACTGTCCACCTTGAAAGATACTTCCTTAAATTCACTACCTGGAGAAGGTATACTCACCACAATATCATGAATACTGTTTACAAAGAAATTATTTAATGAGTTTGCAATATTTCCGTCATCTTGTTCAATTTCTAGACAAGAGTAATCAACAGTCTTTTTGCCTTTATTGATTATTTCTTTTAAAGTCTGCCACATTTTCTTACTGTCGTAGCGATTTTCACTAATTTTGGTCTCGTAGTATTCCTTTTCCTTTCTTCGCAGTAATGTAACAACTTTGTTGCGTTGCTTTTTATAGGTTTCAAAGTCTTCTACACTGTTTGTGAATTTGAAAATTTTATACCGTCTATCCCTTTCTTTTTTTCTTCATCGATCCATTGTTTTCTTCTCTTGTGTGCCTTTTCATGTACTGGCGAAATTTTGTCAATAACATTAATTAAGTTTTTGTATAAGCTGTTATATAAAATATTTGCATCTGTTGATGTATATTCCCACTTTTGTCCCATTAACTCACGTCTGATTTCTTGAATTTTAGCCTCATTCAAATTTCGAATAAGCTTTTTGTTTTTTATGGTATTAGACTTCACCCTGAGCTTTATACCAATTGTTTCATGGTCACTTATGATAGGATATATTCTATTTGTTTCTTGTATATATGCAAAATTTGTGTAGATATGATCAACTAATGTTTTAGAGTCCTTTGAGTACCTTGTAGGTTCACGTACAATTTGTCTAAAACCTGCCGAGGCAGCACTATTTAGGATATTTCTGGCATATGGAGAGTTTCGTAGCACATTTATATTAAAATCACCTGCCAATACTGTACTGTTTCTGTTAATATAATCCGTATCGAATATGGTTGCAATAAAATTTAGAAATCCTGGTACGTCACTCCCGTTAGGTGATCTATAGAGCCCTCCTAGTATAATAGTTTCGTTCACTAGATATATTTTAACTAAAATACACCAATATTCTTTGCTTAACTCAAATTTTTCAATAATTTCACATTTCATAGAAGTTTTTACATATATTGTGACACCTTCTGTATGCCTACTGTCCGAACAGTTAGCTATTGTACCCCTCTATTTCAATCTCGGAATCGTCTATATCTGCCGTAATATGCGTTTCTGTAACCACTATTGCCATAGGTTTGAACTCCATTATTGTTTGCTCAAGCTGGACATGATTTGTTGTTTGTCCTTGTACATTTATGACTAAAATAAGACTGTCTGAGGAGTTCGGTAGTGGCTATATATTATATTTTATTTTATATTTGTTGTTACTTACTTGCTTAAGATAACTATGACATTTTGTATCAAATACATGATGATCACAGCTGATGCCAGAAATTTTTAAAACTTCCATTGCGTATTTACAATTTGTACATTCAAACTTATCACTATTGCAGTCCTCCTTTTTGTGATTCTTATTGCACATTGGACAAACATTATTACTAGTACATTTGTCAGCACGGTGTCCGAATCTCCAACATTTAAAACACCTTAAAACACTAACAAACTCAAAATATCGGTAACTACCCCAGTCTATGTACAAATTGGCGCTTTTGTTTATTAAAAAATTAAATTGTGCAGTGCTCAGTTCAAATATAACATTACAGGTATCAACTGTATTCTTTGGGGTTTTATATTTTCGCAAAAATTTTACATCATCCTTCAAATTATCGGGCCAGTTTTGATTGGCCACTTTTGTTGTAAATTCTGCAACGTCTGTTAATAACTCCTCCTTGACGTTTATAATTTTTATTTTTGGATTAAGCATTCTTCCTGTAGTAATCTCATACTCATCTCCTAGCTTCTCCCGTGTTGTTGTATTTAGGTTTTCGAGCGATTGTTTATCTTCACATTGCACGACGACGCTACCGTTAGAGACCTGTTTTACCTTCGATACCGACACCGCTATATCAGCTGGGTTAATATTTTGTTCTAATACTCTTTTTGTCATTGCACTATCTTGATTCGTATTCTTGGGTTTTATAATTAACACCTCGACATCACTTTTGTTTTTTAGGACATCTGAATATTTAGGTTTCGGTGGCTGCTGTTGTTGTTCAATTAAATTTATTAGCTTTTCAGTTTTCTCTAAAACTTCCTTCGTTTTGTCACTAGAGTCCACCACTGGCTGCTTTAACTTTAGATAGACCTCTTGTAAACAATCATTGCAAAACCACTTTATGTTACTAATTTCTAGTTTAGATTTTATCAACTGGTCTTTTATTTTCACACACAAAGGATGATACAGTTTTTCACAGTAATCGCATTTTATACACTTTGAATTCGCAATCAAATTGAAGCACAGAGCACACAGCTGTGTGCTCGGCGCCATCACCTCAACCGGTTGGTAGTAGTATTTTTAATGCAACGCCAAGTACACCCCCGAAAAGTAGTCTACGTGTCACAAAACTTCTAGAGAAAATAATAAAATTTTATTAATTTAGTATATACTTCAGGAACATGGAAATTCCGTAGGCGAAAAATTGGTACCGGTCGTAGCTTAATATTATCAGCTTCAAACATAAACATCTGTTCGGCTCTTTTTTATGGAACCAGCGATATGAAAGCAACAAATAAAAACATTATCAGTGTTTCTAACCACTTGATGGAAGTTTACAATTGTTTCAGTATATCTGGTTCACGATTGATGTTCATACTAGGTTCGTTGGCGTACTTTGAGGTGTGAACCTTTTTGTAGTTAAAAATTTAACCACATTTTTCATTTTTATAACTTCCTTGGTTATCTTTCGTTTTTTTATACGAAGCAAATGTCCGCACTGTTTTTTTTTCTATATTTTCTACTAATGGTTCATATTGAATACTTTTTTTTGTGTACTCGATTCTTGCTGGTCTTACTTACAACACTTCGACAGCTGTTAATTTTGGTGTGTTTATCAACTATTTAAGTATGATATAAAAATGTATGCCAAATTCAAACCTTCGTGACTACATGGGCACATTTGAGGGTCGGCCTGCTAACAATGAAAACTGCATGGATTCCTTACAAAAGCATTCATTATTACAAATGGGGTGTCAATTAGTCTTTAATACAAGAACTGTGCTCAGATAGAAACGAGAACTCATTAACTCAAAGCTTAACCAAAGTCACAATAACCTGAAATACAATAAATATCACGACCTGTCATAAATCACTTATATTTATAGTGAAATTTATAATAGCCAACAGTATTATACTTTAATACAAAAATTCGGTATGCAGGGTGCACCCAATAATCACACAAAGTAATACTACTAGCCTAAATATTACAGATCTTCCAGCAAAAGTTGACCAACGGGGTAAAAGCACAATAAACATATAAGTGTGTAAATACTATTAAAACACGTTAAATGTACACAATTGTTAAATATTACAGAGGGAATATTATTTCCAGGGTAAATTAAGCTTGGATGAGGCCTTCATGGTGCTCATAGAAGACGTCGGCGCAATGCAAAATGGAACGGACGAGATCAAATCTAAATTACCAAATGATATCGATATCAATCAAATATACTGAAAAAAATACTTTTAAGCGCCGCTTACAACCCAAAATATATCCTCAAGATGAGTGCGACTAGCTGAAAAAGCCCAACTAGATCATGGGAAGGTCGACAGGCGGAATCTTGTTGGTTCATAGTGGAAACGGAAAAGAGGCCAAAAGCTTCGCTTGTGTATAACTGCACCCTCAAAAACACTACCTTTAGCCGAGCGGAAAACGCGACGCAATTAATTCGAACCACCAGCGCTAAATAACTTTTGACTATATAGTAACATCGCAATTTTTCTTTTGTGCTTTGTTCCTTTTCCTCATTAATGTGTTATTTATTTCATAACTAGTATAACATGCCCGCCGCAATACGGACCTTCAGTATTTATAACCTTTATTACTTTTTTCTTGTACCACTTTAAGCTTTGTTTAGACTGGGTAATACACATAGGCCTACTGTTTAGGTGGTTCTTCAGCTTTTCCCCTGCACCCTCCAACCCTGCCAAATTTTTTAGTCTGTCTTTAATGATTATTTGGGTCAGTTCCTGTATTACAATAAATAAATAGTTGTTCTACAATTGCACAGAATTTTTAAACAGTGCATCAGTAAAGTTTACGCTTTGCCGTTGGATGATGCTAAACAAAAATGGCCGCACACGGCCGAAGCAAATCCTGTTGGTGACGAACGCAAGCAGCTTCGATCGCATTTATGTATATGATGCCCATGCCCTTTTTGCTCCAGACAACTCTTCGTATATTTATGTTTGTCTGTAGTTGCTCAGCATTTCTTGCCATTAGTAACATGTTTGCCGCGTATAACAAATTTTGTGTTAATTTCAAGGTCTTATTTTCGGTAATTGCCATCACTTCTTCCACCATGGCTTCTTTCAAGAGATTTCTATCTGACCTACACGTCGCTTCACGAAAAGTTTGAGGATCGAGTGGTTCCACTGCTAAGAGAGAGTACTCATAATCATCTTCTTCCTCTTATTGGAGGCCAGTGGCCTGTTATAACCACAAAGTGGTTCTATGAGCCCTCTTTTGCCCTTAGGCCGGGTAGGTGGCTAGCTTAGCCCGTCGAAATTGAGGAAGAGTTTCCTTATTAGGGGTTAATGACTACCACAGATGTTAGCGTGGTAGCCGGGGAGCGTACGATTTTTAAAATCCATCTATAAGTATCTACCGGGAATCAAACCCGGGCCGGCCGCCTGAGAGGCGAGCATTTGCGCGCTGCGCCATCCGCTCACCCATATATATAATCATCACTTTGGTAAAATTTTCTCTTACGATTGGGATATCTACCCTCTATGAACTCCTTTGCCGGCTCATCCTTAGAATCCCAGAACACATCACTGTCATAACTGGAATCCGACTTAGAAGACACAATAATATCAAGTTCTTTCACCTCGATCTCGATATTTATCGGCACTGGTAAGCAGTGATAACTGGTTGCTCCAATGGACAAATATAGGCTGTGCACACACATTGCAATCAACTTCAAAATGAGATGTTTTATAGCACTTTTTCCACTGTCTCGAGACCACTGTCAAAAAGGACATCATTCAGAGAACAACTTCAAAATTACTAACATTCTTATGAAATGATGAAAGTAAACGAGGTCGACTGTGCCCCGGATAGCTCTATTCGTGGACCATGGCCTACTAACATACCCAAAGAAAAGTAGTCAAAAATAAACGTGTATTGTTATTCATAAATACAAATATGTTTGCTTAATAAACTGTAACAGAGCTGTCTAATATATATACAATTAATAATTCTGTTTGCGGATGCTTTGACGCCTAATAGCGGTGAAACCCTTCGTCCTTAGCGACTCGTTGAGTTTCGCTACCTCCGTCTAGAAGGCGTGGACGTTTTCGGCTGGTTCTGCAAGTAAAAAAACATTATTTGTGCCAAAAATTACTGTGATGTGTTGGGATTAAATAATATCAACTGGTGAATCTGAGTGTTCCAGTGCTTGTGACTTAAAGGTGAGTCCCTTTGTTTGGGTTGTGTTACTATAATTTCGTAACAGGTGATTACGGAGTTGTTTGATCCGGCGGCCGCTAGATGGATTCGTGTCCTCTCATGAAATACTGGACTTATACTGGGGGCCGCCAGGAATTCGGATAATGGACGTAATGCTTAACGACTTAGATTTGAAACTTCCCCGGAGGATTTCGAGCTATACCACGCAGGGTATCTGGGAGAAACTACGGAGAAGATGGGCAGATCTCGGGAAACCGTTGCAATGTCCAAATTGGGGTACTCGGTGAATGCTCGTCGGAAGCGGATGTGATTTGAGTGAGTCGCACGATCAGGATTCTAGGTGGATGCTTGTCACTGTAAGCAACGCCTAAGCAGGGTGAGCTAGTCACACGATCAGCGCCAAGCTCGGCCGGAGTCTCGGAAAAGGATGGTTGTGCACGTCACTGGAAGCAGCGCCTTGTGCACAACCCAGGTAGGTTCCTCGGGTTTAGGAGACGTTGCTGGTTCAGGCAGGCGGACTCGAAGAGTACTTTATTCTACCCGGAGCACGTGCTTTTATACAGTTTTGAGGCTCGCGTTATCTCATATTCCGACTGAGGATTTTCATAGTGGGGAAACGGCTGCTTTAAAGACGCGCGCCACGGAGCCGCGCACCGCGTGACCCCTACTCCAAAACGTGCACTAAAAATACCGGGCTGAAATGTAGGGAGATGGTGACATGCAAATTTGGAATAATTAAAATTGTTTATTTTTAATCTTCACTCTTTGCCTTTCACTTTCGGCGTGCAGAGAAAAACCTCTTCGAAAATGATCCTTTTTTTTGACAGTTGCTTGATAGTAGATACTAGACACTATGCATCATAATAGAAGCAACCCATATATCCTCTATCGGTATTCCCATATCTGTAAACTTTTATACCGTTACCGGGATATCTGTTATGTATTCTTTCATTGATGAAAAACTCTGCTGCTTAGAAATGAACAATTTTAGAGTAATCTCGGAGCCAGTGGCCATGCTGCATTTTTCAAACCCCTTCTTGAGGTTATCCCGTGCCTCTTTTGCAGTTTCGGCGCTAGAAATTTCTATTGTTTTCTCTCTGTTGGCCAATGAGGCTAGGGTGGCAGTTTCAACAACATGGTCGTAGAGCCTCTCGAGCATCAGACTCAACTTTATAGAAAATGTTTAACTTCCTTAATTACACTGCCCATTCAGTTTCTCAATGCTCGGAACTGATGCCGCAGCACTCCTCAGCAAAGAAGTAGCGATGAAAGTTGTGTTAGTTATTTCCGCCGCGGTCACTGTGCTGTTTCACATGTCTGATTTTCTGATTAGCACCAAAATTATGTTACGTTCAAGTTCAGGACACCGTGGCGAAAGTTTATTGTACCCTCAGGCCGCCGTGGTTGAATTTTATTTTGTCCACTCATGCAACTGACGCTTTATTATGTTGGCGGGGTTTCTTCTCTGATAGTTTGCGTTTCCTACCCTTCGCACGGGTAGTTAAGGTTTTGCTTCAAAGCGAGCGTCGAGCGTGATTGAGTGTTCTTTAACGTTTATGTGATGTCGTGGGTGTGGTATTTCCAAGCATAACATTTGGTTAACGACGGTATTTTGTTTTTTTTATCGTTTTGTTATAGACGCAGAACGTATTTACATAGTAAAAGTAATAGCTGGAGGCAAAGGTAAGTAAACAGATGTCCATATCATCATCTTCTTGATGTTTCTTTAACGTTCGACACGTTTACAACACCTGGAGTTAATTTGACATCCATATGGCGTCTGACCTAATTAAAAATATTGACGTACACTTATTTTGAATTAGTAAACAATCACATTTTAGTTAACTCGAACCATCCTCGTCTCGGCTGTTAAGCTAGCTGGAGCAAGTTATTGTTACGGATTGTTCGAATTACCATTTTCATCGGTAACAACTGAGCCCATAACGTGTTGAGCAGTGAAATAAACCTTCGATGCTTTAGAATAGCACTGGGTTTAATAAGCAGCACAACATGCATATAGGAATTGTTTTATACAAGTACAAAGCAATAATATAAAGCAGCTAAGAAGCTAAGAAGCCAATACGTAGCTACCTACACAGGCTAGATTATACTTAGTATTAAAAAACCAACATCACAACGTTACTATCCTAAGAAGGTTCTCATTGTTTGTGTTTATATGTTATGTGAATGTAATTTAGAAGCGAATCTACACTGTACCTTGTGTGATATCTCTGTTTATACAAAATTCCTATGAAGTTTGTCCATTCAATCTAACTTCTCCAATTACTCTGTGTTGCCGCTTCGGCCTGTTTTCTGTTTAAATTTATATTTTGTAATATTTTAACTAAACGCTTAGGCCATCTACGCTAGAGTACAAAATATCAAAGATCATTTAAGAGTGCAAAATGATATTGATAAACTTGAAAAGTGGAGTGAATTAAATGATATCGAACTTAATATTTCAAAATGTCACATAATCTCATTTAATAGAAAAAAAACCGTTGCTCACTACAATTATATTTTGCATAACACTATTCTTGACAGAATTTACGAAGTGTCGGATTTAGGGATTTATTTGCCGTCAACTTAAGTTTTAATAGACATATAGATACGATTATAGCTAGATCAATAAGAATGTGTGGTTTTATAATTAGGAGTTGCCATGATTTTAGAGATATGCATGCGCTGCTGCTGCTTTACTATTCGTTAGTAAGATCCACATTGGAGTATTGTTGTATTGTGTGGGTACCATATTACCAATGTCACAAACCAAGAATAAAAAATATGCAAAAGAAAATGATCAATTTTATTTTATTTAAAATGAATATTTGCAAATCTGCATTTAGTTATTCTGAAAGATTAAATCTTGTCGGTGCTCCATCCCTAAAATGTCGTAGAAAGCAGCAAGAAGTGGTTTTTGTTTATAAAATTTTAATTTTGAAATGCATTGTCCTGAATTGTTGGGATTGTTTAATATACGAGTTCCACAACACTTAACTAGAGATAAATCAATTCTACAAATATCGTGTCATCGTACAAATTATGGACAGAATTCACTACTTGGAAGACTATGCCGCTCAGTAGATGATGTCTCTTCTGATATAAACATCTTTAATATTTCATTATTATCTTTAAAGAGCGTACTAAGACTGCTTTGCAGATAAACAAAGATGCTGTTTGTATATTAATTATTTTTTCTATATCATTTATTGCATTTGTTATTTTTTTGCGTTCTCTGTTTTTGTTTTGTGACATAAATTGATGGCTTACTTTTAACCTTAATTTAGTTCTTAATCATTATATTATTTAAGAATCTACATTAATTTGTTTCACTTCTCATATAAAATAATGTTTTTTTTGTATGAATAACTGTAATTGGGACTTCACAACTTTATTTGCAGACGATACGACCTTTGCAAACCACGTAGAAGATGAAACTCTAGTCAATCAGTTACAAACCAACATTATCAACCAAGCCTCAGATTGGTTCCAGGCAAATAAGCTTTGTTTAAACCAAAATAAAACTACCACTTTACTATTTTCAAATAAACAAAATATCTGTGAAACCGTCAAATTTTTAGGCCTTACCTTGGATAACAAACTAACTTGGCAAGCACATGTTGACAATCTTTCAATTAAGTTATCAAGAACGATTTATGTAATTAGACAAATAGAAAATCGAGTAAACTTAGATGCTGCTTTACTGCATACCACGCATTATTCATAGTGTAATGACGTACGGTCTAATAAACTGGGGTACCTCTACACATATTAAAAAAAAATCATTATAGAAAAAAGAGCCTTGAGAGTGTTGGCGGGGAGCAAGTCAGTTAGGCAGTTGTAAACCATTGTTCAAAAAATATAACATATTAACGCTACCGTCAGCAATACTATATTGTAATCTATTACACATAAAAGAACATTATGGTGATTATACAAAAAACGGCGATGCCCATGGTTACGACACCCGCAGTCGAGGCGATATACAGGTTCCGCAGCAGTGACTAACGTCCACTAAACGAAATAATTTCGGATAGGATTATTTAATTCGCTTCCTAGTACTCTCAAAAATGCCCCAACAAAACTCTTCAAAGTTAAGCTTAAAAAACATCTTCTGGCCAATGTCTACTATGAACTTTCCGATTTCAGATTTGTAGAAAATTAAGACTGTCTTGTTTTATTGACTTTAGTATTTTTGTTGTTACTGTATTTTTCTGTAAGTGACTATTTCTGTAAATGCATTGTATTTTTTTTTTATTTTTATATTTTTATATTTAAACTGAAATTGTGACATACTAAGCACCACGGTGTATATTATGATGAATAAAAATACTACTACTACTACTACTACTGTATCCTGTTGTTATTCTTATTCTAAATAAATAAATAAAAGATATATGGGTACTTTTCGTTATGCAGCTTTCACCATTTTCATTTATTTTTTTTATCAAACCAAGTGCTTCCTTCGTATTATGGCGCTGATCGTGAATGTTTCCAATGTGGGAATTCAAGTTTCCCATTGTTACTTTATGTATATTTGTATTCTGGGTCTGCTCTATAGTTTCCCGACTCTTGGACTTCTGGCATTTCCATCTCTACTCTATATCTTTCAATTTTGTCTACGATTTCGTTTTCTTTGCTAATCTTCGAATCGTATTCTATAAGTCGACAGTCGGCTTTGGTTTGAACGTCCGGATCCCAGACTTATATCTCTTCTCTGAATCATAATACATCGAACGGATGACTACTCTAACGTCCTGAACTTTTAAGCTTAAAATTTATGCAGCCGATACTCGGTGGCGAAACAATCCTTAAACCTGTATTCTTATCTACTTTCTTGTGCAGCCGCTTTTCGATGACGAACCACCCCTGTCCTGCACCTTCTCCTTGCCCGGCGGATACCTAGCAGCGAGCCAGTCTCTAAAGCTAACGCCAGCACAAGCGCCCGACGCCGGGGTAGAAAGTCCACTTTCGGCTTAAACATATCCGTAATTGAACAAAGGTACAACTTACGTGGTGAAATCTCCCCTCAGTAACTGGAAAGATTTTCCAACGAAATTAAGGCTTGAAAACATAACTCCTGAAACCATCGCCCTAGTTCGCCTGTTGTGGTTAAAATTACGAGGGCAAAGACGAACTCAAAGATGAACCTGCGAATTACCCATATATAATTAAAATAGCCAAGAAGAAATCACGTGAGGCGAATCTCTGCCGCCGGGCAAAGCATTCACACTCGAAATTTTATTCTACGAGCACAAATATATCCGAAAACAAACCACGTTTCAACATCGTAAAAGCTTTGTCAACCACCAACAGTTTGTTTACAGAATTTGCGTGCGTTATTACCATTAACGCCAATCAGCTTCTCAACGTTGTGGGTCTAGTTTCCGATCGACCAAGCGTTTTAGATTCCAGCATCCAGCAATTAATTTTAAATGCCAGTTTTAGTTATTTAAATTTTGTACATACGTTTCTTATAGAATGCCCCATTGAGTTTAAGGATTGCTGATTTGTAATAGCTGTTGATAAACAGCTATTCCCTTAGTCTAACTAATCAAACGAATTATAGCCCAACCCTGACTACTGTCTATAAAAGCGAATTTGGACTAAAAAAATCAATATCGCTTCACTGCAAGGTTATATCCCCTAATGTTGGGTCAGAGCTCCGTTTTTTTAGCAGGGTGTACAAGATGATTTTATTTTGCCTCTCGGGTATTGGTGAGCGAACAATATTTTCACTGACGTCGTCATCAATATAAAACGTGGCGTTGTTATAGACTCGTCTTTCGGAAAACATGTGATCTGGGAATTCACCCGTTGCAACTCATTTCCACCCTCACAGTGTTGTTTGTCAGCGTCACAGCAGGAAGTTATTCGTTGGGACATGCTACAGTAACATGCTAGCTGCAAGTTGGTCGTCTTGTGTCTTTTTATTTTGCTATTCGTTTTTGGACATTTTGTTTAGTTCTTACAGAGGTGTTGGTTGCTCCCCGGTAATTTGGTTTAAAATAGATAGGGAGATAGAGATATTGATGCCAATTTATAAACAAGGGGATATACGAGAGTGCTGAAACTATAGGGGAATACCGTGATATGCATACTAACGAAGGTATATGATAGGATACTGGGAAGAAGATTAGAGAAAATAACAGCACCACAATTGAAAGACTCCCATTGTGGATTCAGGAAGGGAAGAGGAGTGCAAGATTATATATTTACGTTAAAACAACTAATATGAAAATACACTAGCGAATCGATATTTGTGGCCTTTTTAGATTTACAAAAAGTTTTCAACAGCATCCCTAGAATTGTAGTGTGAAACCGCCTAAAAGGAAGAGGAGTTGATAATAAATTACGAAATTGCATAAATAGTTTGTATGCTAGAACCAGAAAGTATGTCAAAACTGGTAACTTAAAATCGGACGAATTCATTACCAAAGAGGGCCTACGACAGGGAGGAATTCTTAATCCAGCATTGTTTAACGTGGTTATGGATGATATAAAGAAGGAGACAAACGGAAAAATTAAGAAGTTAAAGGTGGGTGATAGGAACATGAGGGTAGTGGAGATAGCAGAGAGTGCATTTGCAGACGATTTGGTTATATATGCAAAAAATGTGCAAGATCTACAACACAAAATAGATTTATGGTCGAAAGCACTCTTGGATAGAAATTTCAGAATAAATATTGAATACACTAAAGTGATGGCAGTAGGTAAAAAAGCCATAAATACAAGATATTTAATCATCTCTAGTTCTATATTATCAATTTTTCATTGTAGAATTCTCTCTATGTTTCCAATATATGTGGTGTAATTAGCTATAATTCATTAATTTTGTCTCTTATTCTTTTAATTTGTTTTGTTTTCTGTCCTTTAAGCGCTTTGATTTTGTTCCAGAATAACCTGTTATTAGACTTCCAAAATCCTCCCAACTTCTTTGTTTTGTTAGTTTTACCATCTTCTTTACTTGATTTCGTATTCTTATGTATTCCTCCTTATCTTTGTCCAATTTTGTCGTTATATATGTTTGTCCAAGCTTGTTTCGTTTTCTTTACCTCTTCTTTTATTTCTTGTGCCCACCAGCTAGTCCTTCTGCAATTCTTATTATACCTTGTCACTCCACAGATATAGTTTGCTGCATTGATTATTATTTCTTTCATGATTTCCCATTTCTCAACTATAGTCACTTTTTTATTTTTATCTAGCTCATTTTGTCTTTTGAAGTCCGTCTCTATTTGATATTCGCTCTTTTGCTGTTCAATTTTTAATCTCCATATTTTTAATTTGCAGTAATCTTTCTTACTCTCTTGGTTACTAACTGTGTTTTGTGTTTCTGCTATTACTAGTCTCTGTTGTGTCCCTAATTCTGCTTCTTTCAATGTTTTTACTTACTTTACTTCTTTTTCTAATTCCCTTGTATACACTATGCAGTCTATAATGCTTTGGGCATTTCGTTCTTCTGCTATGTATGTGTATCTATCATCGTTTGGTTCGTTCTAAAACGTGTTTCCGATTTTTAAATCCTTAATCTGACAGAATTCCAGCATTTTCCTTCCGTTTCTATTCAATTCTTTTTCGCCGTATTTGCCGATTGTTCCCATTCATGCGTTTGTGTCGTTTCCTACCCTGGCGGTCCTATCTCCTATTATAAATATTCTATCGTTTTTTTCTTGTATTTTATCTAGTGTTTGTAGTAATTCCACATTGAAATCGTCTACCATTTTTGTTTCAGTTCCTTATGTTGGTGCGTATATTTGTATTATAGTATATGTTTTCTTTATTTCGATTTGTATCTCTCTTATTCTTGATGATCTTGTGTTGTAGCTTGTCACGCACTTATCTAATTTTCTCGTTATCACTATACCAACTTTTTCTTTTGCTCTACATCCTTGATTAACTCCTGAATAATAGAGAATGTAATTCTCACTTAGGTTTTTAATTCTGTTCCCTATTTTTTTGTTTCACTTATTTCCATTATCCATATATTCCATTTTCTCATTTCATCTAATAGCTCCATTTCCTTACCAGTGAGCGATGTTATGTTCCACGCCCCTATAAATAATTTTTCCGTGTTTTCTACCTTTAGTTCAATTCCCTTGTTTCTTATTTTCTTCATGAGTTACCAATTTCTTTCTTTGTTCTTGTATTTCCTTCGTGTAATCTTCTTCTATGTAGATTTTCGTTTCTTTAAGTTTTTTCATTGCGTTTAATATCTCAAATTTCCTTGTGCAGCTTTTTAGTAACAATAAAATCGGTCTACATTTCCCATTAATTTTTCTTCCAATTCTCCTTATATTTGTTACTTCCTCTTTCATTTTATTGGTATTTCCATGTCTCGTAGGATAGCCCTTACTTTTTCTGTTTAATTGCAGACACTTCTCACTGTCTTGTTCTTCAGCTCCGTGTATAATAATTTTTCTTTTTCGTATTTCCCTTTCTATCTCTTTAATTTTTTTTCTTGCTGTATAAATCTATCCTTAAGCTGTTGATTTTCTGTACGTAATTGTCTGTTTTCGTCTTTAATTTTTATTTGTTCTATTTGGACTGCATCTATCTTATTTTCCATGCGTTAAGCTCTTGTATCCGCTCTATCTAACTTTTTACTTATATCTTCCAACATTTCCTGCATCTTTAGGTCGTATTCCCGCGAACTTTTTTATGAATTCCCGCCTATCTTATACTTCGCCACTGGACCACGCCATTAATTCGCACCTGCGTAATCGTGGCTTCCGTCCACTGTCGCGAACTTATTTCGTTAACTTTACTCAATACTTATTACTCAGAACGGTCCTTGCTTCCCGCGTTTATTTTAAAGTTTTCACTATGATTTGCGCGCCATGCGCCGGTCGCGCGTCAGCTGTTGTCACTTCGCTTCTTATCAGCGGTTTACGTTTTTCTAGATATAATTAAATGTTGTTTCTACCTTGTTGCTCCCAGTTTTGCATGTTACTTAGCTATTATTGTCCACCACTTTTGGCTTGTATTCAGTTTTTAAATCTACCTTATTTAACACAGAACCCACTGTATCATTTATTATCACCTTTACGCCAGGACCGGCTTGTTTAATTCAACACATAAAAATTGATGCTCCAAACATTTCACTTCCAACTAAAAAAGGAGAAAAGACGTTTGCTTGTGATATGTGCAACTATACTTCAGTTTATAAAAAGAACTTGCTGTATCATATAAAAGCTCACCCAGGAGAAAATTTCGCACAGCACGCAATCGGCATATGGTTGCGCATTCCGAAGAAAAACCTTATTCATCTACGATTTCCAAATTAGGACGGCCCTGCCAAGTACTCTGAAGGGGCATATGAGGGTTCACATAGGCATGAAACCTTTACGTGTAGTTTCTGTGAATTTAAAAAGGCTCTGAAGACAACGCCTGAAGGACCACATAAAGATCATACAGGGAAGAAACCATGTGCATGCACTATGTATGATTTAAAACTTCACGCGAGGAAACTTTGAAAGGCCATCTAAAGACTCACACAGGGGAGAAACCGTACGGATATTCTATGTGTGACTTTAAAACGTCTCACAATGGATCATTGAATGGCCATATTAAGACCCATACGGATGAAAAACCGTATGCTTGTTGTGTTTGCCAATTTAGATCTGCGCAGAAAGCAACACTGAAGGATCACACGGCAAATCATTCGTCTTATCAAACCGATAAAGTAATAGCAGTGACACACCGCCGGTAGTGAAGACGAAAGAAGGCATGGCGCAAAAACCAACATTGCCAATAATAACGATTTAACCGTTCTTGATATTCACGTAGGTGATGAATTGATAAAGTCTGCACTTCTTTTAGAACCTTAATAATGTACTTGCAGGGTTTTATTCTTTTAGCAGGTATATCATTCAACTGGTATGCCCGAACTTGTTCTTAGCATAGGAAACGAAGCAATAAATTTAAAAGCTAATGTTTTCGCTGTTTTTGTAGTACATGTAATTGCATACGTTTTCTGGTTAACTGATCTCCAGTCATCAATTCATTAATTATATCATATTTGTAACGCCGCTTATAAAAACTAAGTAGTTCTCATTCATTTTGGGCTAAGTCGGCTCTGCCAGATAGTTTTGCAAATTTCGATTCATGATGCAAGTTTTAAAAGCATGACGCAGTTTGTCGCTGAATGTAACGTCTCGCGTGGCATAACGCTGATTTAACAACAAGGACTTCATTCCGAATGAATGCATGCAGTCCGCAGAATTTTATGGTCAACATTTTTATTGTGTGGGCGGCTTCCGTTGCTATTAATAACGTCTGCATAACTCTATCGAGAATTACCTTTTCTGGAATTATACACCGCACGGAGAAATATATCCTGTCGATTGCAAATTTAGCTTTGGGATGAGGCATTTGAGTTGAGCTGTTGGTGCAAGCACCTCGCCCAACGAAGAAATCACATTTTGTGGATATACCAGCGCTTCTTCTCTCTGTACTTGCTTTTCGAACCATTTGGTGTCAACTCAATCCATGCAGTAACGCTGTTTTTGCTAACGACATAGTCAAAGGCCAGTTTCATCCCCTCTATTGTCGAGATGTATAAAGAACGTCACTCGCAGTTAAGGGTAATTCTTGCATTATAACCAGGGCGTTCTGCATTCCGCCCAGGTAAAATTATCTGTAATTGCTTAATTTTATGTACACTTGTCGCGGGGGTGCGCTCATATAAGTTGAAAATGTTGCGCAAATTTCGAATTAAATAATTATAGTTATTTCATTGGCATTTGCGTTATTTAATGAAAATCATTTAGTCTCTTCAAGGCATTGTATTTCCTTGACGTTTTATTAATTAGTTACTGAAGCATTGGCTGAATACAAGAATATTTAGATAATTTGTAACTACGATGACGTTTTTTAAAATTCGGGGTTAATTTTAATGTGTACATACATGTCACTTGGTTTTTGCTTTATTCAACAGATAACTTGTAAAGTTACCATCTGTTTTTCTGTGTATTACTTAGTATTTGGGACCGATAGCAGAACCATTGAGAATCAAAAAAGATAGGTACCCGTTCGCGCAGGGCAAGATTCACACATCATCCCTAAGAAGCAACGTGCCGTTTTATTTCCCACCCCTGTTTCAAATTCTGGAGAGAACTAAATCGCATTGAGAACGAACTCGTAGTGCTCTAGGCAAATAACACCTTATATTTAAATAGCTACCCCCTGGCGTATCATTCCACCTCTTTGTCTTGCTTGTACCTAGCAGCGAAATCTTTCGTTACCCAACACTGGGTTGCGTAGCTTATCTAGTAATCAAAACATCCAGTTTGACACTCCTAGACGAAAATTGAACTTTTCTATTTGAAACAAGCGGTGCTTTAGCTTTCCTGAGATGTCTAGCTGTTGTTTTGGCCCTAAGTAACGTTTTATGATGTAACAAATTGACGCAAACCTGTGTTGCATTGGGTTTTGTTGTTCTTTTTGAGTTTAGTAACGTTTTCGCATACAACAGAATCAAAACAGGCCGTTAGGAAATCAAAATCATCATTGTTTTTTTGTAAATTTGACACTTTTACGTAACAAGAGCTGTAAGAAGCATATCACGCGCGAGTTGAAACATTTTACACAAAACTGTGCCTAGGAACACATTTACGCAGTTTGTGGGTTGAACAATTTTCAGAATTTTCAATAGTGCTCGTCGAAAAATTATTTAGATGTAAATCCACATATTACACTTAACTTATTCATATAATTTATTACTTTAATACTTAACTGGAATACTTGCAAAATTCTTTAAATTTAAATGCACATGTCACACTTAACCTATTCAATTTTCCTGCGGCTTTCCTTCAAATTAGAAGAACTGTTGTTACGCTAATTATTTTTTCTATTTGACCAATTATACTTATAGTAATGTTCTTTGGTGTTTAATTTACTTCTGTGTGGAGTGTACCATCTATGGTGGCAACTTTGTTGTTTCTGATTTTATCTAGAAAAGCCGTTTAACGGTGTGACGCCCTCTCCAGGTTATCACCTAATAGGTAATTTTAGTTATTTTGTCGGAACCCACCCCCGACTGCGACTTGAGCTGTTGAGAGCGAATGCTCTATTACTTCTTTTTACAATAAAAGAAGTATTGGATTTGCCCCAAAATTCGAAATCGAGTTTTCAACAGATCTTCACGTTTTAGAGTCCCCTGAACCCAGATATTTTTCTTTATTGGTCTGTCTGTCTGTGTGTGTGTCTGTCTGCCTGTGTGTCTGTCTGTGAACAGAATATATCAAAAACGAAAAGAGGTATGCGTTGAAACTTTATGTAGAAGTTTTGTGTACTATGTATGCGACACCAAGCTTTTGAAGAAACTCGCATAACCGGAAGTATGGTGTTTACTCTATTTTCGATTTTTTCAAAAATGGTTCTAACGTTTTTTTTCAAAGTTTACATTTTTATTACATTTTTAATGTGTATTGATGTGAGATAGGCGATTTTCAAGTTAAATACCTCTAAAGGGGGTTTCTTTGGTTTTTCTTCTTTTTCCATTAACTTCTATTTTAAATAGAACACCCGGTATAATATTACAGTTTTGAATTTAACTTAAAATTTTAGAGAAAATCGTACGACACTCATTAATGGCCAATAGAAAAATTAGTTCACGAGCCGTAACCAAGACAATAAAAAAATTTCTTGGAAATTTTTTGTAGGTAGATCAGCCTAACTGTGAGGGCTTGTATCGTTACGATTTTCTTACCAAATCTGCATTCGAGCATTAATTCATATCCGGAAATTATTTTCGTGCATTCCAACAACGTCCTAATTTGCCCTCGCGTCCCGCTCGTGCAAATTAATGCGAAGTTGTTGGACCGCACTCAAAAAAATTTCCGGAAAGAATTAATGCTCTTATGAGATTATATGTGAAAATTTGTCGCTTCAACTAACGCTCTATTTTGCACGGTTCTGTAGAATTTGTAATTTTTGAAAAATTTTGACAACTGATTAAAATTAAAAATCAAATTTTTTGGCTAATTATAAAATAACTGTAAAAGGAAGTTGTGTGCGTGTATCACACTAGATTTTACAGTACTAGACAACGCAGAATCCTTATCACTGGTACGTAGAATTCTTGAAAGCAGATGTTGGTTTATTTTTATTGTTGTTACTGAAAATAAAACTGTAACACCTAGTAAAATAATAAATATAACTTTATTCTACTAGTAGATTAGAAGCTACGTTAAGGCCGGAAAATATGTATCAAGGCACCCTAATGACATTTTTTTGTCCCAGAAAAGACGTCCAATTCATAAAATCGACTTCTTTTTTAAATTTTGCAGTCGAACACAAAACTTCGACGACTGCTCTTAAATATCTAATTTTATTGATTCGTTGTCTTTATTGCTCTCGCTCGCATAACTCGCTTGACCATAAAATGAACTGGACCAATAAAGTCTTACATTATATATGTACTTGTATAAACAGCTATTATTAAATACGACGACTTTTTATCTTGATATAATTTCCATTTTTAATACACACCAATAAAACTGTTAAATTAAACTCAGTTTATAAAACTGAAACTTGAAACACCTTACACTAAACAGAAAATAACCCTTCCCACTACTAGCTTAGATTAATATCTGTTTCCATGTTACGCCACTGACTGGAGGCGGTTATCGCCTATTATGCGCTAAACCCCGCCCGATTGCATTTTGGCGGCATTTCTGTTACCAGTTGGTTGCATGTGATTATGTGATAACAACATTCTAATAAATACTATACAAGTAAGTCTGTTATAAAATAAGCTCTAAAATACGAAACAGCATGCCAAATGTCTACTAATGCTTTGTATACATTCATTTTAGCTTTTAAGATTGTTGTTGAGTGTTGAACGAAAGGTGAAAGCGGGCAATTTTGCTTTCGATAACCACACTTAAAGAGAGTCGCCTCCCAGTCCTACCGCTTCGAGTAAGGGATACGCCACAGCTTTGAGTTGAGCGTTCACTAAAGGTAAGTCCAGATTTTAGGATCATTTGTTTTGCTTATTTGTTTACTTGATTTGTAAAAAGTCAACTGTAGTTAAAAATCAGTGCATAAGCAATTTTAGGTTAAAAAACGTGCAATAATAATTAGAAATAGTCAAACAAAAATAGCTACGAGTATCTAATGGGCCACTTTCCTCACACGCGTGAGAAAGTTTAAAGAATGATGCAAAAGCAAAGTGCAAAAAATAAGCCTTAAATACGCGTTTTATACATACTTTTTTCGACTACCACATATTTATACTAAAAGAGGTTAAAAACGTCACCACCATTTCAAATTGTGAACTGACTAAAAATCATGTTATGCAGGTATGGTTTTAAATTGAAAATTCACTAAATTTAATAAATCATTTTGACAGAAGTGTGCAAATTTTGTTTATTCGCAATCACATTGTAATGTGTCAATTTCATGACATGACAACAGCTGGGAACTAGATGATTACTTGAAACTAGCCAGGAAATTATTACATACCTAAAGAGTGGGGTGTTTCCATGGTAACAAAACATTGAGTGGGTTGTTTTCATGGTAACAAAAATATTTGCTACATCAAGATATCTATTATTCAGAATTCATTGTAGTTATTTTTAAAATTAGATGATTGCAAATAAAATAGTATACATACCACGGTGGAAAGTTTAATTCCTGTCTCGAGATAAAGCTAACCTCGACGCTACACGTCTCGGTAAACTACCTAAGTAATCTCTCGACAGTAATGAAACAACTCCCACCTCGGTATGTAATATACTATTTATTGCGTAGTATACAATAACAACCAACTGTTGACATATGGAAAGTGTCAAACAATAGCCTCCTTTAGAAAGTGGTAGTCGACATATAGTGCATTATACGCTAAGCCAGAGAAAAGCATGATTTTTTCCTTTGGTTAAGTTTAAAATACACAAATGAAAAATTCGCGTTTACTCCTGCCGCGCATCTACTATTTTTCCACGACCGAGTGTAGAAAGCAAGAAACAAATATTCTCATAAATAAAGCATTACAGTGAATGGGAATTATAATTCAATAAATAGCAGCCTTTAAATTGTCTTTATCTACTCCAGTGGGATAAGTAACGCATTACGTTACTCATTTGACACTATTCCAGTTAGGTAATGAAGCTCATTACACCACTCAGTTATGTAATGGTTTCATTACGCAACTGAGTTGTGTAATGACTTCATTACGTAACTGAAATAGTGTCAAATGAATGACATAATGACATTTGCCTACTAAAATATTTTTGAAAATGACAGATCTGACATTTCTCTTAATGCACTTTTCTCAATTTTAGGCAGTCGTAGATAAAATTTTGTACAATACGTGTGTGATAATGCATCATTAATATACCTGTGTGCTTACATAACTCGTGCTACGCACTCGTTTGTAACTTACACACACGTATATTAATGATGCTGTTATCCCACTTGTATAGTGAATAACTATTATGTTACCAATATCATGACAAAACACGTTTCTTATTTTGCTGTTATATTTTTTATAATTCAAACTGTCTAAAGCGAGATAATATTTATATTATTTCCTTAGGGAGTAAATGTGTTCTGTCACAATTTTTGTAGAAAAATATAGTATTTTACATTTGACGTTGTTAATATGAATAAGTCGTCAAATAACCTTTACAATAATTACAATAATTGTTCGATATTTTTGTGTTTATAAAATCTCATAGCGTGTTGAAAGATAAATATATTTTACAAGAACGCATATCGCGAAAGATAAAAACAAACAGAGACTTTCTACTGACTCAAAGCTGGCATAGGTTTAAGCCAATAAAAAATATATGTTGCAGTTAAAGTTACAGGACAGTAATATTTTCGAAAGTCTTATTCCTTTATCAAGGCAACAACAAGAAAGTTTGGCGTTGTAGAGAAATCATAAAAAAAATTTTCACTTACAAACAGTTGAGGCTGGTACTTCATAAATGGCAATACAAAACAAAAATAGGCATAAGTTATTTGTACAACTAGTTTTGAAAGTCATACTTTTTTTCATGAATTTGTAGCAATTGAATGAAAAAAATCTGGTGTGATACACTCACTCAACTTCCTTTTACAGTGATCTTATAATTAGCCAAAAATTTGATTTTTAATTTCTAAACATTTGTCAAAAATTTTCAAAAATTGCAAATTCTACAAAAACGGTACAAAATAGAGAGTTTGTTGAAGAGACAATTTTTTTCTAGAATTTTAAGCTGAATTAAAAAATGTAATAACATACTGGGTGTTTTATTTAAAATAGGAGTTAATAAAAAAAACATTGGAACCCATTTTAGAAGTATTCAACTGGAAAATCACCTATCTCACATCAATACACATTAAAAATTTAATAAAAATATAAAGTTTGAAAAAAATCGTTAGAGCCGTTTTTGAAAAAATCGAAAAAAATTGAAAAATCGCAAGAGTAAACACCTACTTTCGGTTATGCGATTTTCTTCCAAAGCTTGCTGTCTCATCTACATAGTACATAAAACTTATATATGAAGTTTCAATACCATACCTTTTTTCGTTTTTGAGATATTCTGTTCACAGACACACAGACAGAGAGACAGACAGACAGACAGACCAATGAAAAAAAGTATTTTTTTGGTATCAGGGGACTCTAAAATGTGAAGATCTGTTGAAAACTCAATTTCGAATTTTTGGGGTGAATCCAATACTTCCTTTATCGTAAAAGGAAGTAAAAAGGAACTTTCACAACTTGTTACGCACGTCGTTTTTACTTCCTTTTACAGTAAAGGAAGTATTGGATTCACCCCAAAAATTCGAAAATGAGTTTTCAACGGATCTTCACGTTTCAGAGTGTCCTGATGCCAAAAAACATATTTTTTTTCATTGGTCTGTCTGTCTGTCTGTCTGTCTGTGTGTCTGTGAACAGAATATCTCAAAAACGAAAAGAGGTGTGGGGTTGAAACTTTATATATACGTTTTGTGTACTATGTAGATGCGACAGCAAGCTTTTGAAGAAAATTGCATAACCAAAAGTAGGTGTTTACTCTTGCGATTTTTCAATTTTTTTCGATTTTTTCAAAAACGGCTCTAACGATTTTTTTCAAACTTCTAATTTTTATTACATTTTTAATGTGTATTGATGTGAGATAGGTGATTTTCCAGTTGAATACTTCTAAAATGGGTTTCTTTTGTTTCTTTCTATTTTTTTTATTAACTCCTATTTTAAATAGAACCCGGTATTATTACATTTTTGAATTCAGCTTAAAATTCTAGAAAAAATTTGTCTCTTCACCTAACGCTCTATTTTGCACCGTTTTTGTAGAATCTGTATTTTTTTTTAATTTTTGACAAATGCTTAAAGATTTAAAATCAAATTTTTGGCCAATTATAAGATCACTGTAAAAGGAAGTTGTGTGCGTGTATCACACCAGATTTTTTTGCCTAGTGATCTGATGTAACTCGAAATTTAGTCGAAAAGGACTTCGGAATTTACAACTATCAAATTGACATTTCAATAAAATAGTTTAAAAAAGTTTACTTTTTTAACGATTTTGCGTTAAAGAAAATTACACTTTCTTCACGATTTTTTGTTTAAAAAAGACGACTTTCGTGATCATTATTCAATAAATCTAATTTGGCACTTATATCAGGTTAGAGGTTCAAAAAAAATACTTAGGAAATCCGGTTAAATCACAGTTAATTATTTCATCAATTATAAACGGATTTTAATTTTTTTTTGCAGTTTTATGTATAATTACTAATATTTAGTTTGTAACTAAACAGCTCAAATATCACCAGACACCAAACAAGTAATGTAATACACAACAAAGATGGATATCTAAATTGTAATGTTAGTATTGTGATGATATATATTGCTATGGACACATTTTAGAAGCCATATATTTCGTCGAATAATAATTATTAGTAATTAATAACTTAACCAACAAAACAGATATTTATTATAAAAATCTCCAGTAAGTGTAATAATTTTAATTTCAGAATTATTAAAAAATAGCATAGGCCATGAAAATAATTGGTAGAATGACGTTTAGAATAACTCAAGTCTACCACCCAAATGGAGTCATTTGAGTGTTAGAATAAGTCGCTATGAAATGACGTCATTTGGGTGGAGATATTCTAAACGCAAAATAGAAAAAAAATTGTTTTTTAATTTATAAAACGGTATAAAGCGGGAAAATAGAAAAAATAGTATAAAACACTCGTTGCAGAAGGTCCTTCAAGTACTCATTTGTTCCTCAACGCGCCGCTATGCGGCTCGTTTCGGAATTTCAAATTCGTGCTTGAATAGATGCCTTCTGCAACTTGTATTTTAATATACTATTTTAGAATAACTTTTTCTTTGTTTAAAAACAAATTAAAATCAGAGTAGGCTTGGCAATTCATGCAATTAAAGTAAACTGTAAACAAAACAATTGGGGGTGACTTCTTCAAGAGGTTTGGTGGTGTTTTTGCCAAGCTGCCCCAAAGTAAGTTATTTCTGTGTGTTAATAAAGATCTAAGTTGGGTTTAGGACACCTCGGCGCCGCCATCTCGGCGCCGCCACTTCGGCGCCGCCATCTCGGCGCGGGGTCAGATCGGCGCCGGGACAACTAGGCGCGGAGCCATCTGGGCGCCAGCCAACTCGGCGCAAGACCATCTCGGCGCCGAATTCAAATTCGCAAACTACGGTGTGCACTACGTAAGAAAATTATTATAAACAAATAATAAAGAAGTGATCGCCAAAAATCTGGCATCAAATGGAAAAAAGATATTTGGACTTTCTTGTAAAATCAAACACTGACGACCAGAGGTGGTTGCAAAATGATTACAAATGGGCCAAAACAGAAGTTGTTACGTGACTTCCGTTATCAGTAAAATTCAACATTTTTTAAAAATAATTACGAAAAATGCATTTACTAGCCAAGGTAGGGACAAAATTAACGAAAAAAAGTTGTTTTCTGTCCTGGAGATTGTTGAGTTAGCTAAAGCTAACACACAATAAAAAAATGTATGGAAATCTTGCGTAATTTCCGAAAAATTGTACTTTTTGGATTTACACAACTTCGAAAATAGTACACTATAGGCCAAGGGACAGAAATGCAAGATTTTTCCTAAGGTGCGATTTGTAGTTCGAGGGCGAAGCCCGAGAGCTACAAAGCACTAAGGGAAAAATAGCATTCTGTCCTGAGGTGTATATACTATTTTTTACTCCGGCGAAAACACAAAAATTAAGAAAGAATAAAAATTTGGTCAAAGCGATCTGTAATAATTATAGTAGTTTGTGGATTTCGTATCTTGAGAACCATGGTGACTGAAAAAATTACTTATAAACAAACTGACATTTGTGAATACAGCTTTGAAAATTATTATTATCCGGTGATGGAACAAGAAATCGAGGAAGAACCTCAAGACATTGTTGGTACTGCTTCTGCAGTGATTCTTAACTTGCTACCAGAGAAATCTAGACATTTGTATGATGCAGCTTAAATCGCTTCAGAGAATGGTGTTCCGAAAAGAAGCGCAGAGCTACACAGAAAACGTAATGTTGGTTTACGTTAATGAAGTTTCTAAGAAATATAAGTCATCTACTGTATGGGCACAGTATTCCATGATACGATCCTGTTTACTATTGTATGCTAACACTGATATAAGCAAGTACCCAAAATTATTGCAGTTTTTGAAAAGGAATTCGGTAGGGTACCAGGCAAAAAAATCCAAAGTCTTAACAAGAGACCAAATTGAAACTTTCTTGTCAACAGCAGAAGATTACGAGTATTTAATGATTAAAGTAAGATAACAATAACTACTGACTTGCAATTTTAACTATAAATTTTTATATTTTCTAGGTTGCTGTTATCTTTGGAATTGCGGGTGCATTACGTTTAGATGAATTGGTAAAAGTTACACTTGATGATATTGAAGACGTAAATTCATCTCTAATTGTCAAGGTGCCGAATACAAAGACTAAAATACCGCTAAATTTTGTAATTACTGGTAGTGAAGGAAACATAAATTTTATTGGATTATATCGCAAGTATGCAGAGCTTCGCCCTTCTAATGTCAACCATCATCGGTTGTTTATATTTTATAAAAAAGGAAAATGCACGACTCAACCAGTAGGCAAAAACACTTACTTGGGTTTATCAAATCCGCTGATGTACACGGGTCGCAGACTCGGGAGCTGACATCACCACCATAAAACGACACGGTGGCTGGAAATCTAAGGCTGTAGCCGAGGGGTACATTCAAGATTCCGTTCAAAATAAAACAGATATTGCAAACCGAGTCCTCCAAGGTGCAAGTTCCAGCACGTGTGTCAATCAAAAAACTATAAATGTGACATCCGACGAAAAAGTATTGTGTGATTTTCCAGCTAATATTAATTTTAGTAATTGTTTCATTTACTGTAAATGCAAATAAATAAGTTCTTAAGTTTGCATTCATACTACTACTTTTCTTATTGTCAAATAATAATAAAAACTCCCTAGGGAGAGAATATGTCACATTATCTCCCTAGGGAATAATACTTCACTTCTGCCCCTCTTTTGTTACCGGAGAAACTAACTTCTCCTCCCGCCGGTGTAAGAACGCCATTTTTTAACTAAGTAAAAATCACGCAATATATCTAATACGGGCTAAAGAGGTTTTCGGACAAACTGTGATCCTGTATAAAGTAAAATGTTAACATTACCAGTATTTTTTTTTACATATATTTATATACAGGGTGCTCTTTAAGTTGATTCTTTCCGTTTACCAGGAAATAAAGCTAAAAAATAAGCATTTTCTTTATTTACCACTTTTCCGAAAGATCAAAACTAACGGAGGTACAGGGTGTTAAAGTTTCAAATTATAAACTAAACTTTGGCGCAAAGGCGGCTGGACAATTTTATTTTTGTTTATCTCTATTGTCAAGCAATTACTTGTCAACTAGTTTTCCATTATAATTTTCTTAATGTTATTGCTACAATAATGGCTCATGTTTATGAAAGTAATGAATGAGTGAATATGCTTATTATTTACTGGGAGTGTCGTCAAAATGCCGCTGCCGCATCGCTCTTATGCGCGGAACGTGTGTCTAGAAGCTAATGCTGATAATTTTGAACATATCATTTAAGTTAGATTAAGTTTAGTTTAATTTTCGTTATGTAATTTTAATTCTTAATTTGAAACTTTAACACCTTGTAACTCCGTTAGTTTTCATATTTCGCAAAAGTGGTAAATGAAAAAAAGCTTACTTTTTTAGCTTTATATCCTGGTAAAAGGAAAGAATCGACTTAAAAATCACCCTGTATATACAGTGTGTCCCCGGATAGGTGAAACGACTCTTGTAAAAGGTAAAAAAAATCTTGATTTAAATTTTTATTTTTTTGGGGTTTAGCCTTGCTTGGTTAAAGCCGAATTTCTAACAGCATTTTAGTTTTGAAAAATCCAAGTATGCCTTGGGAATTTTCAAAAAATCTTTTTTACTGTAGAGTAGCTTGCCTTTTATGTAGCAAATACGACAAAAAGTTATTAAGAGAAGTTGTTTAGAATCAACATTTAGGCTCCTATACCAAATTTCAAAATCCTCGGCCAACTTTGATCTCTCACATTTTTTTTTGTTTAGGTCCCATTCAAACAATTTTACTTTTAACAAAGACTGCTATAGAAAAACAAATATTTTTACAAAGTTTTTTATTTCATAATAAAAAACCTTTGTTAAAAATAAAATTCTTTGATTTTGGAAATAAACATTAAAGACATATTTGTCACATAAAAGACACTTTATTTAGTTAGAAAATGGCGTTTTTCGAAATTGTGTAAATCCAAAAAGTGCTATTTTTCGGAAATTAAGCAAGATTTCAATGAGATTTTTTATTGTGTGTTAGTTTTAGCTGACTGAACAATCTCAAGGCCAGAAAACTTTTTTTTCATAAAATTTATCTCTATCTTGACTAGTAAATGCATGTTTCGTAATTATTTAAAAAAAATGTAAAATTTTACTGATAACGGAAGTCACGTGACAACTTTTGTTTGGCCCATTTGTAATCACTTTTCAACCACCTCTGGTCGTCAGTGTTTGATTTTCCAAGAAATTCTAAATTATTTATTTTTCATTTGATACCAGCTTTTTGGCGATCACTTTATTTATTATTTGTTTATAATAATTTTCTTACGTAGTGCACAATGTAGTTTGCGAATTTAAATTCGGCGCCGAGATGGCCTTGCGCCGAGTTGGCTGGCGCCGAAATGGCTCCGCGCCGAGTTGTCCCGGCGCCGAGATGTCCGGCTTCGATCTAAGTTAACTAAAAGTAGTGTTTCATTGAGTGATTGTGTCCTAGGTTATTTGTGGAAGTTCTGCTTTGCATTGGTCTTCCGAACAGGTAAATACGAGGCGTCGAATTGGTCCAGTAGAAGCGGTGGTATTTGGATATTATTCTACGGAGGTCCAGCCAGTTTTATAAGTTTATGTGCGAGTGTATAAGCAAGCAATGTACATGTAGTACCTAGATTTGAAGCCCTAAGCTTCAGTGAAAGCGATTAAGAGGTGTCCGAGAGTTGCAGCCAATCACCAGGTGGGTCAAAGCACAGATTTGAGTGTTGCTAACTGCATCCGTACAACGGCGAGTGGTCCGGAGCATCGTGGGAGTTCCAGCGAGGGGCAGGTAGCCCATTTTCAGCAGAGAAGCCATCAAAAGGTCAGATTTGCCTTCTAAAAGTGTTAGTTTTGTGATTATACTTCTTTAGCGTCCCTTTAGCGTGTCACTTCCGGTTCGGGGCAAGGGTAGAAGTGTTTTGTTTTAAGACGCGGAATACTTACGTTTGATAATTATCGCATAACAACAGCGTTAATTGCGTGGACATCAAGGATTAAAATTCTGAGTTTGTTTATATACTTTCGAGGCTAGAAAACCATTTTGACTTTGTGTAGGTCCCATCAGTTAAAAATAACCCACTTGTCAGATTCCATCAGTTAAATAGCGGCATACAATTAAACGTTTAATTTAAAATAGGACCTGACAATTAATTATAGCAAACGCCAGCAATAATAGTTTTAATTTGTATGTAGCCACCTAACCCTGAGATAGAATGATTTAAATATTGCTTAAAATTGTCACGTCTGTTCTGAAATTCATCATACAGTTATGGTTTCTAATATGGCACATTTCTAGGAAAATACTTTTGTTTTAATTGTCTTCACTGCCTAAAATGCTAGGGTTTTGAAAGTCAGTGTCGTGGGGTTTTGAAAGTCAGTGTCGTGTTTAGTTGAGAGACCATGAGTTGCAAGATGTATGGACTATTCTTTCAATTTTAGTTTTGCATCACTTTTGTGCCGATTAATTCGATTTTTTAGTTGTTGGGACGTTTGGCCCACATAAAACTCTGTACGGTCAAGACGGTCAAGTTTGTATATAACATCGCACTTCTGTATTGTAAGAATCTTATCCTTTAGTTATGAGAACAAATTTTTAGCTGTGAAAACACTTCTCTTTACTATGTTAATATCTACATCTTTAAAAACGTTTATTAATTTGTTTGTTAAGTTGTTAATGTATGGAAAAGAGTTGTATTTTTAAATTGACTGAACTCCTGGTTCGCAGGTTCTTTGTCATTATTACTAATATTGTGACTATTCTTTTAAAACACCTGAGGGGTATTAGTCCAGTAAAATTACATATTTTTCCAAAAAAGTTAGTAACGTTTTTATTATTTGATATTCATATCTCTGATGATATAAGGAATGAATATAAAACAAGTTGCCTACCCAATCGGTGACGCACATACCCCTAGTCTCAAAAAAAGCACTCTCGAAGTGAGTAGTAGCGCTGGTGGTTAGCCATTAACTACGAAATGACGCATCAGAAAATAAAATTCAATAGGAATGAAAATATCGGTACTTAATACTTAAAATTTCCTATAAGAAAGGTCCTATGTAATTTTGCCGTAACCGATGGTTCGGTCATGCGTAATCTGCTCCACGGGGTGTGAGTTTGAGCGTACGGCACGAAATGTGCTCGCGCAATAACTCAATACAGGTAAATTTTCGATTAAAAGAAAACAGAAGAAATGGAAATTTCTTGATTCAAACATTTTTTGTCGGTGTAAGGCATTTTATTCCACCCATCGAGTAAAACGTACTTTATCCAGATAAACTAAAAAATAGATTTGTTCCAGAAAAAGACTGGTAAAATTTTCATTTATCGTATTTTTTATATTCGTGATGTCAAGCGAAATGGACATCAAGAAAGTTCCTTACCCAAGTAGTGACGCACATGCCCCTAATCTTAAGAAAAAATCCCGAGACTGGTAGTAACGCTGATTTTTTCCCATTAACTACGAACGGGTGCATCGGACAAGAAAATTGAACAGGTGTGGTAATATTGGAAATAACATTTTGAATAAAAAATCCTCATAGACTTTTCCGTACGAGCCATAGGTCATGCGTAATGTGCTCCAGGAGCGGGAGGTGACTTGAACTAGAAAAGGTACGTTTCATTCAAATTAATGGAAAAAACCAGCGCTTAGGGGGTATTTTTTGAGACTAGGGGTATGTGCATCACCGCTTGGGTAGGAAACTTTTTTCATATTCATTCCTAATGTCATCTAGGATATGAATATAAAAAATAAACACTTTATTATTTTTTTTCTGGAAATTGGAATTTTTCCAGTTATTTTAATATGAATTCTCTCTCAAGATTTGGTGCATAGTTTGGTAATATTCTTTTAAACTAATGAGCGATGAGATATTTTAAGGAATCTAGATTTAAGTGTTAAAATAAAGTGTATAGACCTCGCTGCTCCTAAAACACTTAGTGAACAACAATTAAAACACCACACTTTCTGAACAACCATATAATAAAAGACGAAACGAAGCAATATAATAAATTTGATAATTAAATGACCCCTGCGTTATAAGTTGATTTTAATTTTCATAGGATGGTACGACAAATAATTGATGTATCTTTTTAATGAAAAGTATTTGAAAAGGCAATGTAGCGATCCAATAAATAATCTAACAAAGAATCCATAACTAACCGAGCAAGAATTCGGCTTAAGTTGCTGCCGATCGGACATTCAAAAATGTGTGAAATAAAATATCATTATCCTTCAGTTTTGTCTCAAATGTTATGCATATTTTCAATTACTAGTTTTTTAGGAATGTTAGTAAACAGTGAGACTACATCAAGACTAACGATTACATATCCTTCAGGTAATTTATAACCATTCATCAAGGAAGCGAAATGGAAGTAATCTTCTACAAAATACTCATTAGATTCCAACGATCTTTTAATTATATCGGCATTAAATTTTGACAATTTTTTAGTTGGAGAGTGTAATGCAACATGCAAGTGCATGCATTTATTTTTATTTTTAAATCCAGTCAGTTTCAAAGAATATTAAAAGAACAATCGTATAAATGCATGGTGGTAGTTGAGAGAGCAACGGGTTACTATGGGTGAATAATATTTACTTGAAAAAGACTGTCAAATTTTGAAATTACTTTAAGGGTTGAATTCCCATCAGTGGTGAATATATTACAATGAAATATAGAGTATAATTTACTTACGGATTGAATAAGAATAGTGCTGCCTGTGCACGATTTTGGCTTATTAAAATGTACAAATATTTTAATGAAAAATTGAACGATATTGTGCACTTATTTCACTTTAATTATATGCAATAATATTCGGCTGCTCCGGTAAACATAAATACGCTGTCTCACGGGTGTTCGTTAAATTAGAAATACTGGGTAGTGCAAACTAATTTTTAGTAGCTTCAATTTAACTCTAATTCTATTTGTGAAAGCACCAAAACTAAATCTGAAGTAGCTAACCTCAAATTTGACATGAAACACAAAGCAGTGTGCACTCGTATAAATCGCAATAATTAATTTAAATCAATGCCAAAATCAGAAAAATACGTCAGGTAAGCAATAATTATTCTCGCATAGCAACAGTACTAACGGCTTTTGTTCTAGCGTGACGTACAAGTGACTCCCACATCAATTATTTTAGCTTGCAAACGAATGGACAATTTTCCTTTGAATTATTACAAATTCTAATGACGCCACGTCGATTTCTAGGTACTGGGGGTACTGTACCAGAAAATCGGGAACTGCGGCACTGCGTAGCGGAAACTCCAATCTTGCAGGCCCCAGCAAAATAAAGCGGCTCTGCTCTGAATGATGAAAATTGCGCAAAATACCTGGTTTGCAGATCCATTCGATGCTGGCCGCACCTCTCAGGGGACGCCAACGCGTTTTCTTTGCTGCAAATGGCCTGGCGACTCTAATCTCCGCTCGAAGTTCTGTGTAAAGGGCTCCTCTAGGTGTTGAAGGCACCAAACTTAGCTGCAACTAGCTGCTGCAGCCGGTACGACTCTCAAACGCAGCCCGAACCTGGACCGTACCAGCCTGGATTTTATATACGACGAATCAGCACAAATTACACCACTTGAAGACTGGAAAACTGGTTTCAATTGTGCCCAACACTTTTGTGGTTAAATAAAACCAACACTTGCACTAAATGAATGTGTTTTTATTAACAAAAATTAAACTTTTCTGGGAGCTAACATAGAACAATGTTAACAGCTTGGACAATTTCAAAGCTCTCACTTGTGGTTGTTAAACAAAAGAAGGTCTGGTATCTTAGCAACATATCACCACAATTATTTAAAGAAAATAAGGTTTGATATTTAAAATTAACTTATAGAATGAGGTTTTGATAACATCTTTAATTCTTACAGGCTAAATAAATGTTTTTCTTAGGTTATAATGCACTACACTTAATACTGTGCTCTTTCACTGTGTTTTAACCGCACTGTTATGTTCTGTAGTTTATTATGCACTTAATAATGTCCTTCGTTCTATTTCTTTGCTATTCGTAGGTTGCTCTTTTGCAACATTTCTTGTCGGTTGCTTCTTGCAACGTTTCTAATCCTCGTAC